>PVJO010000024.1:50785-354898 GCA_004026905.1 Hystrix cristata
AATTTGGGAGGTTTAATTTTTTTGAGTTCTTTGTATATTCTAGATGTTAGACCTTTGTCTGATGGATAGCTAGCAAAAATTTTTTCCCAGTCTGTGGGTTTTCGCCCTACTCTATTGGTGATTTCTTTTGCGGTGCAAAAGCTTTTTAGTAGCATGTGGTCCCAAGCACTGATTCTTTGTATTGTTTCCTGTGCAGTCTAGGTTCTGTTCATAAATTTTTTTCCTACCCCTATGTCTTCTAGGGTTCTTCCTATTCTATTCTCCAGTAAATTTAATGTTTCTGTTTTAATGTTTAGGTCTTTGATCCACTTTGATTTGAGTTTAGTACATGGTGAGAGACATATATCTAGTTTTAATTTTCGACATGTGGTTAGCCAATTTTTCCAGCACCATTTGTTAAATAGGCTATCCTTCTTCCAGTGAGGGTGTTTGGCTTCTTTGTCAAAGATGAGGTATTTGAGTGTGTTTGGGGTTGTTTTTGTACTAGAGAACAATATTCTTAATGAATATAGACACAGAAAGTTGTTCACAAAGTGTTAGGAAATAAAATTTCTCAAACAGAACATATAATGTAGAAATCTTAATATAAGACTTGCCTTTTTCTCATCTCATCATACATCTGTATGATGGAAGAGACCCATATACAAATTTCAAAGACAAGCCACTGACAGGGAGAAGAGGTTTGCAATAGTTTTAATCAACAGAATCATAGTAACCAGAATCTATAAAATTCTGCAAACCAAGAAGAAACCTGAATAAATTAATGGGAAAATAAGCTAAGAAAACAAGGTAAGGAAAATGAACTAACAGTCAACTCAGAGAAAAAGATTAGATTGCTGTTGGCATATACAAATAGAAGTTCAAATATACCAGTGAGCAACAAAAAGCATTTTGAAGTAAACTTCTTTTCACATGGCATGTAAAAAGTTTAATAATATCAAGGCTTGATGAAGATTTGGAGAGATTGATTTTTATACGCTCTTGATAGGGAACAAATAGGTGACAAAGATTTTGGAAAGCAATTTAGCAACATCTGTTAAAATTGAGAATGCTAAAATTTTGTGACTTTACGACTCTAGTATTTCATGTGTACCCTAGGGAGATTTGGACCCAGGTGCAGAAGTAGATACCTATAAAATTATCTTCTTTAGTGTAGCTTGGTGCAGCAAATCAGAAGCAGTATGAGTGGCTATCCATATGACAGTGGTAAATAAATTGCACATTATGAGTTGTACATTCACTAAATGCAACTCTACACTCAATAATACTAGTGGACTAGGTGGCCTGCATATACATAGACCACTTGCAAACCTTAATATTGTGTAAAGGATGTGGTACATAGATGGAAAGCATGTAAACATTGCATATATTTTTATGGCTATGCACAGTAGCAAAAGGAAAGTCCCAGACTGTATGTCTGGGGATACATTCAGCTGAATGGGATTGGAAGGAAAAATAAAAGAAACTTGAGCTGTATCTGCAACCATTTATTTTCTCAGAGAAAGAACTATTTGAGGCACATATGTCAAAATATTAATATCTATTAGATCTGGATGGTGAAGAATATGAATGAAATTTTTGCCTCAAATTATATTACAATTTGGATAAAGATGTGGTAGGTGAATAGGTTATAGAAATTTTAAAAAGAAACAAACAGTGAAGAGCAGTGAGGAGCACTTAAGAGACAGACAGTTCAACCCTTCTTAGTGCTTTTACACAAACGAATGGACTTGCTGTCCTATGAGGGGGTGTGCAGGTGCTGAAGGTGCCTTTGTCACTGACGCCAGAGAAGGAGCTTGTTTTAGACAGTCAGGAAGTTTGCTTGTGGGTCTTTGAGCAGATGCGTGGGTGGGTGTTCTGGCTGTGAATATGCTTGTGGCTGGGGGTGCTGTGAGGACAGTGACTAGTACAGGTGGACCTGGGTGAGGGGTCTGTCAGAACGAAGGAGGCCATCCGGAAAGGCTCTGCCCTGGCTCTCTGCTCTCCTTGTGGTGGTCACAGCCCCTGCCCAGCAGGGTTATTTTGGTAGGAAGTCTCTCCCAGGCCTGTGACACCACCAGGTTTAGTATTTCCAGGTGCCAGGTGCTCAGGCCCCTGGGTTATTCTCCTTTAGGAGTGTGTATCATGGGGTGAAGGCCTAAAAACAGGTGAGTTAGAGACCGGAAGCTCTGAATTCCTGAATCCATCAGGACTTTTTCATTGCAAGGGACAGAGAAGTACACCGAACCTAGCATAGGCCAATGGTAACACACACACACACACACACACACACACACACACACACAAGTGAAGAGGTTTAGCTCTCATCACAAAGCCTGGAACAGAGCCAGCTTCAGGAATGGCTGTACATGGGTTCAGACCCCATTAAGGCTCCTCATCTCTTCTCTGTTATTTGGGTGATGGCCCAAGTAGCCTTCTCCTAAGGCAAGAACTACAGCTGCAGGCAGATCCTGATTTATATCCTGCCAGCCTCACTACCAGAAAAAAAAGAGAAGGGTGCAAATGGTCCCAAATAGTACCACTTGCACTGGACATGCAGTCCACACAATTTCTTTTTCCTTATCAAGTCTGGAAAAATTCCAGAAAAGAACTTGGACCGTCCTGACTTAGAGTGCATGCTGCACGTGAGCTGTGCGGCCTTAAATTGGTTTACATAATAGAGTAATTCTAACGGCAGACTATCTCTCATAAGCTTCTCAGGATGATCCAAGGAAAGCGTGTTACACTTTGCTGGGCTCAGAGTAAAAGCTGTTTTCAATTCAACATCAGACAAGACTTAGGCTGATGTGACCAGACTGGCGAGGCACTATGATTGGCTGGGTTTGATTGAAGACGCTCTGTGCAGTGTCCCCGACAGTACAGGGTTTCCCTCTCTCTGGCTATGTGTGCTCCCTTGAGTCAAGAACATTTAGGGTTCTGGTACCACCAATATCACTCTTTCCTCTGGCAGCTGCAGGTACAGTACAGCATTGGGGTGTGGGGTGTTCCTGAGGTGCCACTTCCTTGACCTCTATTGGTTTTAGTGCATGGTGGGTTCTAATTCCTTATCTGGTCCCCTCCAGTGATAGCACCAAATAACCCCTGGACTCCACATTCCGAAGGGTTCCCTGGTTCGTGTGTCTCCCCACCTAGCCCTGAGGTCTGGTCTGGGGCTTGACCGATGAATGTTGTCACCTAGACACCTCTGGGAAGTCACAGCAAGGCGCTGGTAGACATCAGCGCTCTCTAGGCACCTGGGGACACTAGACTTTCTTCATTAACCAGACAAGTGCAGGCATTTATGTGCATCTGTACTGAAAAGGATCCCAGAAAGGTAAAGGAAAAAACTAAAGGAGGAGGAAGAAAAGGGGCACGTAGGGCTTGTTTTCGCCACTTCTCTCTGTATTGTCTTATTTAATTTTACGAAGAATCTGTGACGAAAGCATGTATATTTTTGTGTGTTGTTGGAGAAATGAAGGCTCAGGGAGGACACCGTGCCCAAGATGGCTCATGCTTCGGAGGAGAAAGAGAAGAGGAAGAGAATGAGGAAGTGTGGTGGTGGCAGCATGATAACCTTGAATTTCATTAAATTTTCACTTATTTTATATATTATTATCTGTGGCCTATATGCTTAGCCCTGTGCTAGATTACATGGAATAACCAAAACTTTTCCTAATTTAGGGAACTGAAGACCTTTCACAAAACAAAAAATATGGAGGGCAAATTTCAAGTAAGAGAGCAGGTACCACCTACATGGGGACACCGAGCAGTGGTCGCATGGGCTGGGTAACTCTGGTAGGAGGAGGCCGGCTCACCTGCCTCAAGGGTTCTCATCCTTTGTCTGAACTCTGGGGCACGTCAAATACACAGGTAGACGTCTACCGGGCTGACCCACTCGGTTTTGTGGAGGAAATCGTTCCGAACCTCTCTTACATTATCTCTGGTTGCAGTCTCCAGCTTTCCAAAGGCAGGCAGGAAGCCAGCGCAAGATAATGAATTCCAGAGCAGAACAGAGGGAGACGGTTCTGATGTGCCAGTTTTCATTGAATTTCAAACTTCTGTTTTGGAAAGAAAAAAAAAAAAGTAAAATAAAATTAAAAAAAAATGAAAAAGCAACTTTCATGGACCAAAAACTATTATTTTGCTGAGACAGCTGTTCTTGAGACTAAAAATGCTGACATTCCATGGGAAGAAAAGCCAAATTCATGCCTAGAAGCAAATTTGCAAAATCTATGCGTTTGTGTCTGCCAAAGCAGAATTTTTTTCTCACCCCCCCCAACTCTTTATTTCCATTTTAACCACAATGTACCACAATGTGGGGGAAAGAGATGCACTAATTCCAGGTCTATTGAATAAAAGCTGTATTAAGAAAAAAAATGATGGATGATTTTTGGTTGGTTTTCCGAATCTCTTAGTGTAACCGAATCTCTTAGTGTAACCATGGCTTCCCGAATCTCTTTCCGAATCTCTTAGTGTAACCATGTCATCATGGATAGAGTAAGACCACTGTGGAGTGAAGTGACAGACTTTCTATACATTGCTAATTAGCTGTCAACTTGGGCAAGTGACTTTTCTGGGTGCTTTGCCTCAGTTTCCCTACATGTAAAGTGACTCAGTGGTTTTCAAACTAAATTTTGCAGAGTCTTCTTAGAGGTCCCTTGAAGACAGGAACAAGTTGCAGCGAGTGAAGCACGTGAGACCCTAGTCTCCCTCATGCTTACTCACTGCTTCAAGGCAGAGCAGTTAAGCTTTTGTCAAATTGTTAAAATTATACATTCTGGTAAAGTTTTATTTGAAGGAAAGTTTTGCTAATTTGTCTCTTCCGTTGTAACACTCATGGCTTTAGGTTTGTGTTGGATCTGCAACTACTCTGAAACAGGTATTATTCTGTCCTTAACAGAGTTCATCACTGAAGGCCAGTTTGATGGAGGGAAATTACCTGATTGGGCTTCAGAAAAGAGAGGGCACCTCAGTTTTCAGAACAACCGTGGAAAGACTGGTGGAAGAGCGGGAGATGTCATGGTCAGAGTGGTGTGATAACACAAGTTGTGTTTCTGTCATGGCCAGCTTGACCACAAATGCAGCCCGGTAGCACTATGCAAGGGGTTTTAGGAAGCCCTCACTGCCCTTGGATGTAAATTATGCTGCTCCTCTATGTCTTATGAATGGCATTCCACCAGCCACAGCTGGGACTGTAGGTTTAGGCTTTACAACCACTGGAAGGATTAAAAACCATGTAAGTACTTTTCTGGTGCCTGCTATACTGCCAAACTGTAGCTAACAGAGATTCACGGACTGTCCAAGAGAGGCATAGACTCCAGCCTCTGACCAGCATCGTGTTTTGCATACATTCTTGATAGAAGGTGTCAAAAGACAGAATTTCAACAAATTTAGTTTAAAGATATAACTTTTATTAGTGCCTTATGAATTAGGACAACATCTCATTGTATAAAATAGGGCAGGGGGTCCTACAAGCTGAGCAGTCGAGCCTGGCTTTATTGGCAGGAAGGGACAGAAGAAATAAGAAACAAAATTAATTTCTTAGTGACAGTGACTTCCTGATTGGACAAAAACAGGGACTTGCTTGTAACACCTATTCAAGTAAACTGTGTTTCTTCTGATTGGTCACTGTGAATAGCCTGGTATTGTTGTTGTTTTTAATTTGGTCGTTTTGAAGCTCAGTTTAATGATGTGGTAGTTAATACTAATGACTGCTGTTTGCTCTGGTCAGGTCTGTTGGTGCCAAGGACAGGAGTTCAGTCCAAATCAATGACTTTTCATAAATTTTTGTCAAGGAGAATTCACACTGTCACTGTCAAGACTAGTCTGTGTGTGGAACATCCCACCTTAAGTAGTAAGTTTTTCCTTGTGATGATTTAAAACTTGCAGGATCTCAGTAATTTCCACCTTTTATCCTGGGAGCTATGTGAGATTAATCTGTCACTCCACAAAACACTTGCCCAAAGGGTTGAAAGGGTAGTATCTATTCTGTCCCCCTCTGCTTTAATCCCTCATCACTAGATAGCTTTTCTGCTCTAGTTGAACATCTCAGTTTCATTCTATTTTTCTCTCATGATGAGGTTTCTAAGTCTCTCAGCTCTCTGTTCTCACATCGGGATGCATTCATCTTGGTCTGTGAAGATCGCTTCTAAAATCCCCAGCCTAGACCAGAGTGCCACCGAGTACACACACCTGGATTACTCCACTGGTGGTGTGGACAGCATAGTTATACTGCGCTGTCCTTGGACAATGTTGATGTCTCTAGTACCTGCACTCACCCTATTGCCAGGGCTGTGCTTAGCATGCACCTCAATCTTAATGTGAATGACTCTTGAATCACTTTTCTCCAGCCCTATTCCCAAGGAGTTGGCTTTTCAAACTAAACAGTCTTCTATGTTTCTCCCACTAATCTCAGTGCTGTTGACCTTTGGCCAGTGCCTTCAGTTTAGGATCTTGTCACTCATCCTGCACCATTCCTCTAGAATTATTCTAGGCAGATCCCAGAGGAGATTACCTTGTGTGAATTCACTCTGGTTGCTGAAACCTGAACTCCAGAACTCCAAGGGCTGCTTGTGGGCCTGGTAGGCTCTTGGTGAGTAATGCTGAAGGGGTGAACAGGTGAGTGAATGAGTGACTAGGTGGAGGAGAGTGGTTATAGCCACCTTCAGTAATCTGTGGAGGTGGAGGCACTCAGCCATGGTCCATATGGCATCCCTTATTTCTCTTACTTTCAAATCATGAGCTATTTTTTTAAATCACTCACAAAATCTAAGATACATACTTTTCTAAGAAGGAAATGAGACTATTTTTACATGAAATGTTTTTGGAGGGGTTGATCCCGTAGGATCTCTATGATTGCTTTCTGATGTGAGGACTTCCAGTTGCTTTCTCTGCCCCGGAGTGGAATTTGAGCCTAAGCCCAAAGACTTGAATTAATTTAAAGAGACTACATATTAAAATTCTAATTAAATATACACGTATACATAGGTACATGGACTGATGGGAGTGATAGAGAAATTATGACTAGTATTAAATAATGTTCAGCACTGGACTGTGGTTTATGATTAATTATTATTTTCATCTTTCAGGCTTTCTCTTTTTTCCAGTTATTTTACTAGGTGTGTGAATTACTTGTGTTAGAATCAGACATGGGGATTTTTAAAATGTGAATATATGCTTTACTACTACTTTCATTTATACTGCTCTGTACTTCCTTCTTAATCTTATTGGTCTATCTGTCAAGCTGCTTTGTTAATATCGTCAGAGGAAACAGAAGGTGAAAGACTGTCTTCTTCGCTACTGTCTCTTAACCTGATATTATCTTCAAAAACTCAGGCTTATACCTCCCCTAGTTCTTCAAAAATGATCCTTGCTGTTTCTGTGAAAAATTTTGTCTGTATATGCATATGTATGCAGTATCTAAATATATATGCGTATATATACTGTATTGATTAGGGTTTGCTAGAGGAACAGAACCATAAGAATTTATATGTATATATAAAAAGAGTGATTGGAAAATACAGTGAATGTTTACATTTTAAAAAACCATTACAGTAAAAGATACATTACCATTAATCCCCCTCCAAACACTCCCTCTATCCCTCAACACACACATTCTGTCATTCGCACCACTTCCTCAGGCAGTTCTGGAAGTTCTCTTTTGAGAGTATTTTTACAAGGTGTGATAAATAGGGACAATGGTGCTTCTGAGCGCCATCCAACAGAAAAGCAGTCTCATAAAAACACTGGTGTACTCTCACCTCTTTAGTCACCAGATCTGGCACCTTGGGACTTCTGGCTCTTTCCCAAAGTCAAATGACCATGAAAGGCAAACGTTTTGACTCAATTCAGGATGCAGAGGCAGCCACAGTGGAGCATCTGAAGACACTCACAATCAAAGACTTTCAGAACTGCTTTAGAAAGTGGCAAGAATAATGGGCAAAGTGCAGGGGGAGTATTTCTGGGGGAACTGTTATGATATATATCAAGAATGACTCCCCAGACTCTCATGTGCTCAAAGATGAGGCTTTTGGTATATGATTAGAGCATGGTGATGCTGGACCTGGATGTGCTGTTAGTAGGTCAGGCCTAGGGGGAAGAAGCGGGTTCCTGGGGGTGCAACATGAAGTGGTGTATCTTCCTCCCCTGCTGTTCCCTTTTCTCTCTGCTTCGTGGCCACCATGAGGTAAGCAGATTTCCTCTAAGGCCCTTTCACCATGTACTTTTTGTTTGAGCCAGCTGACTATGGACTGAAAACTGTTAAAACTGTGATCCAAAATAAACCTTCCTCCTTTAAGTTTTGGGTGTTGGACATTATGTCTCGGCAACAAGAAAAGTGACCAAGACAATTAATGGAGATGTATTCTTAACTGTAATATTTAAAAATGTAAATATTCACCATAGTTTTAGATCACAAGACATACATTTTCCCAAGAAATTATGATAAAGAACAAGGAAAGAAACATTAAACTCCAAGGCCAACATAAATAAATAGTGCAAAAGTTTCTGTCTACTCTTAATACTTGGTGAGATAGAAGTCCCAGCTTCAATTATTATGATATTCTTATATGAAGAAGATGAGTCAGAGAAAATATTTCATTTGGTCAAATATTACACACTGGTACATGTGGAAGAAGAAGTCAAGATTCTCAGCATGGGACAATTGCCTTTCTGTCTTTCTTTCAGACACAGACACACACACACACACACACACACACACACGCACACACACACATCCTCTACCCTGCTTCCAATCCTACTACTTCTCTGTCAAGGTCTGTGCCCTTGTGTCAGATGTTGTCACCTGCCTTTTCTCGGAAGGCCACAGTAAGGTTACACCGCTGAGCCTGGCAGGCGACTGCCCCAGGCCAAACAAACAAACAGAAGAAGAATCTTTCAGGCTGGGCACCAGGGAAAAGTGATCTTGATGCCGTCTGTGGCATGAGCTGAGGCAATTGATGACTTGGCATTCTGTCCCCGAGTCATCAATCATACAGAATCAATCTCCGCTCCCTCAGGAGCTAGCCCCCGGCTCACATAATTCTCTCTCCCTGCCACCAACCTGAACAGTCTGATCCCAGTGGTGGGAACTGTTTTGTTCTGCGTTCAGCATTGATTCACTTGGCCTTCAGTAGTATTTTCTACATTCCCAGAAATGTCACTTAATTTATCCTCTCTGAGGTGGCTCAGTTGCCTGGGCCTCACTGCATCAAGTGGAGCAGGCAAGCAAAGAGATGTGTCTTGCTTCTCACATCAAAGGCGCGGGCCTCAGGGCCCCTAGACTTGGAAACAGGCCTCTGCTGCGCTCTGCTTCCCACATTCAGCAACAAAACCAGGGTAAATGGGGGAGGCCGAGCAGAGGCCAGGGGCTGGAGCTTTCAAGTCAGATGGTCTTTGTTTCCATGATTTTACTACTTCCTAGCTGTGTGATCTTGAGTATGGTACCTAAATACTTTGTGCCTCAGTGTCTTATGTGTTAAATAGAGACAGTAAAACTATCTTTCTTGTGGAGTTATAGGATTAAATTATATGAGGGGCATAAATGCTTAGCACAATGGTACAAGGGCAGACATGCTCATAGGTGTAATGCTATTGAAAAGACACACTTAGGCTTTGAAAGGTTGACAATACAGATAATAAATCCGGTGGCTATGGAAAAAAAAAGGTCTTCTAACTTATCGAGAACCCAATGTCTGAACAGCATCCCCTCACTTCCATATCTCAAAATATAAACCCTTCCTTGCCCATGCAGTAGGGAGTTGCCCTACAAAAATCGGCTCACCAGGCTGAGGCATTCAGGGAATGAAACGGAGACGTCACTTTGTGAACTGTACAAGTTTTCCGAAGGCCGGCCCGGAGAGATATGCACAGGCCAAGGGAGAGTGCTCCTTCCCCTGTGCAAAGACCTCCAGTTTACCTTTCCTTGTAAAAGTTGTCTTTCTGGTGGGTCATAAAGACTTGCTTGGGCCAAAGAAGGAAGGAGAAGAAGAAGAAAAAGAAGAAGAATGGGCCCAGGAGTGGACCAGGCTGCAAAGCCCTGGAGGCTGCCCTGCCCTGGAGGGGCTGCAGGATCCTGACCAAGGCAGGCTTGGGAAGCCAGGGGACTTCCTTCCGTCTAGATCTCAGCAGATCTCCACGCCTGTCTGGTCCCTGTCTCCCAGCAACTGGAATGTCTTTTCCAAGAGATTCCGAGGGCTGCTTTATTTGTTAGGAGACAAGGAGGCACTAATAAATTCCTCTGTGTGAGGTATTTAATTACATAATAATGTGTACACTAATCAGGGTAAATGTGTTTGTGAAAACACCTTGATATGGGAACAGTTAATCACCCAAGGCATTGCTTCTTAACACACCTTGGAAGTTAACTTAATTAAATTAATTAGAACAATGAAAAAATTGAACTGTTTATTGGTCCACAATGGCCTGAAGAAATGCTCCCCTCAAATGCAGGAACATCTCCCACACTGCGAACGATTTTCCCCAAACTCTCAGCCCTTATGGTTATGGGTACACCCCAGGAACTTGCAGCCGGCAAAGCCTCCCCCTGTGTTTTACCCTGGAGTCATTTCCTGTTGGAGACATAAGGCAATCAGTCTGCGTGTCTGAATGCATGCACATGCACACACACTCACACCCACCCACATACCCCTTTATGTACTTTGCCAGAAGTTCAGGGAAATCCAGGAAGCTTTTACCCAGGATTCCATAGGTGTACAGTATTCAGTCAACCACTGAGAAGGACTGCCTGTGCATTTTAAAGGGAGGAAGTGTTTTCTGAAGGATTATTGTAATCATCTTCTTTGTCAATACCATCATCAATATCTTCTATTAATAATGATATGCTAATAATCTAAATTTGCATGGTGCTTTTAAAAAAAGAACTGCTTCTTAACACCTCTCACCCCTTGGGGCTTTGTTAAAAGTGACACAAAGGCCAAGTACCTCCCTCTGGGGGGTCTGTAGACTGTGACATTTAATCCCAACAGGAAAAATCCTACAAGCTATTCTGACAGCTGAATAGACTTGGAATTGTGTGCACACAAAATCAAACATTGAATAGTGAGCATACACAGTATGGAAGGTGAGGGACTCTGAAGGAGAGAGTCTTGCCTGGGGAGAGGAGTTCTCAGAGTGATGAGGGTAATGGGGACTTTAGAGATTTCCCCCTCAAATCCAGGAGCAGGAGGCTGCAACTGTCTTTGAGTTGTGTATACTAGGTCAGCTCTTCTCTAGTGGAGCATTAGATCTGAAGTCTCTTTGACCTCGAACCTTCATTAAAGAACAGTCCAGACACCCAATAACAAAATCACTTTCCTGATACAAGTGCCCAATTGCTTCTGTAGCCTGAAATTTTTGCTATGCAAATAGGATGATATATATATACTCGATGATGTATAGCCCAGAATTATTTTTTACATGTCCATTCTCTTTTCCTACTTCAAAATATTAGAACAAGGATATGGAAAAAAAAAAAAAAGCTCTCAAGGGCTCAGCATAAAGTTCTTTTTCTGAAATTCCCATTTTCTCCAACATAAGAACGTGGACTAGCGCTGAGAGCACAGAAGAAGCCTCCTTGTGCAATGTGCCAAAGCGCAGGGCCTGTAGATGTGCTTTCTCCGAGATTTTCCACCACTCATCGCAAACTTGTTAATGGAGAGTTTTACGAATGGATTTAACTGCACGGGATGGAAGTTTAGCATTGTGAGCTAATCTACGAGCTAACCTCCAACTAGCCCCATAACCAATTATCCTAGTATTGCTTACAGCTCTAAGATTGGGCTGATCTTGTTTGTGGAAATAGAAATAGGAAAGTGATTGTCCTCTTTTTTCTTGATTGTCCCCTTTTTTCTTGAGTCAATGGGACACTATGCCAGTTGGGGTCCTTGCAGGAAACAAGATTGGGTGGGGGGTTGGCAACATCATGGAAAACCCACAAAAGGTGTCAAAATTCACCAAGGTGGGAAGGAGATGTTCCCAGATTAAGGCTTGAGGGGACAAAGTGTTGCTGGATCCAGAAAGACTTGCTGCTGTCATTGTGGAAGAGATGCTTTAGGTAAAGAGACAGAGGCAAGTCATACAGCTGCCAAGAAGGAGCTGAGGGAACAAGGGCTTGACTACTTTTTTCTCTTGGCCTCAATCTCCTGCCAGGGTCTCAGGAAGCCAGATGATGGAGAGCGTAGGCGACCCAGTCTGTGGAAGTCAGCTTCGGCAACTCTGAGTGCAGAGAGGTATTGGGGGTATGGGTGGGGGCCACCCAGCTGAGGCCAGCTGAGGTCAAGAAAAATGTCCATAACAGGGAAACAAATATATGTTGTAAACTTTATCTGGATGATTCCTTTTACATTGTCATTGTAAAGTTTCTGTCTTCTGTTATTTTAAATCTCTCATATTGAAACAGAATCTCCATTCTTATAACTTTATCCTCTGTTCGTTTGTCTTGGGTGTGTGTTAGAAAGAGCTTGTAGATAAAGATTTTCTGTGAATCCTGTAAGAAGTTTGGAACGGACCCCTGCCCAGCCTAAGAAAGATAGAGAGACACTGAAGAAACTCGCTGTATGGGAGAATGTGCAGAGCGGCCAGGTGCTGTGGCCACTAGTCCTGAGTGTTCTTCACATTGCTGGCTTTTGAAGGTCTTGGACTGAGGTCAGATCTGCTGAGGGCAGTCAGGTCACCTGCTAGACAGTCCGAACATGCCTTCTATCACTTGTCAGTAAAGCAATTGATCTAACTAGGCTATAATGCATTTCTCCTATGGTAGGAGGTTCATATCAGAGACAGGTGTACTTAAAAACTAGTGAGGAATTTAGGTCAGGGAAACGAAACAACCCCAGCATAAGGCACTGGCATGATGCCCAACTTGAAAGCTATGAGAGAGAAGTTATAGTTTAGCAAAGACAGAAGATGCTGCTGTCCTGTCTAACGAGGGAAAGTGCCGCGAGGACAGAGGAGTGTGGGAGTCTCGAGAGATGACTGTGGTCAGAGGACTGTGCCTCTGCTTATTTCAGCTCTGGTCCTTTGTTTACTCTGTCACGAGCCCACCTGGAAGGTTTAGCTTCATGCCTGCCTTTTTAGTCTCCAAGGCACAGAAGTCTTAGCTGTCCCGAGGAACTTGTCCCTACTGCTCCAAGCCACACTGACCTCCATGTTTTTCTGAACCCGGAAGCCCCAAACTGTCAAGAACTCTTCACAGGGAGATGTGTGTCTCCCAACCGCGCTGTGGGCACGTGCCCTGCTTGTTTTCATCAGCAGATTAATTTTGCCTGTGTTCTGGAAGAGGGCACTTTCCAAATGGGGCCCAGGGTAGATACTTCAAGTTGCCACCCCCCTTATTTTTCTCAGCGAACTGACCTAGCACCCAGTACCAGATGAAGCGCACACAGGGTAGTTGGATCACCTGATGGCGAGGGGTTCTGGCTAAATCCAGCCCATTTGTGGGTACGCCGCACTTTCTGAGCAGATGATCTCTTTCCCAGGCATTTATCCATCTTGTAAGTTAATGTTTTTCTTGGAGATGATTATGGAGGAAAGCTGCGAACGTAAGCTGAAAAGGTCCTCCGTGCCTCATCAGCTCAATCCTCCGTAATCACAGCTCCGTCCGATGGGAAGGACAAACGTGTTCCTAGACCAGAAATCATCAACACTCCTCATTCATCTCCTGGCGCTCCCCCTTGCAGAGACCCTTCCCTGCAGCCCCTTCTCTAGCACTTGGTTGCTTCCTTTTTGCTTTGTCTGCTCCCTCTCCCTAGATTTGAAGCCCCCAGTCCCACCCTGTGGCCATGGTGGGAGCCATTGGGCTGCTCTGTGTTTCCTCTGGCCTTACCATAGTTGCTACATTCCTGATTATCCTTCTGTCCCTCAAGGAGCCCCCAGAGTGGGAGAAAATCATTTTTATTTCTTCCACACAGTTGCATGTCTTTATCACAAAGTTCAGATATAAAATTCAGAACAGCATGTGGTGCAAGGGAGATAACACACACAGTGTAGGCCAGCACAGGATGTGGCTGACTCCTGGGGCCCTAGATGGTTTATCTCGAGGTCGCACATCTTCACATGCACGCCATGAATAAAGAAAGTGTTGAGAAATTCAAAGTGTCTGTGGTTCCAATTTGGCCAAAGCCCATCTGAATGTCTGGTTGGAAGTCCCTTTTGAATTTGGTCTGTGTCTAGTCTATTCACTTCTTCATCCTGCAATTCTGTTTTGTTCATTCCATCCTTTCTTCTTCAATTATACCATATATCGAGGTCACAGATCTGAACCTTGAAAGTTTTCATGTTGAGCTGGGGATGTAACTCAGTGGCAGAGCACCTGCTTAGCATGCATGAGCCTCTGGGTTTGGTCCCCAGCACAGAAAAGAAAAAAAAAAATCATGTTATCTTGCTAAGATAGGCTCAGTGCCCCCCAAGAAATAGGCAGAAGGAAGCTCTTCACCACACAACCCGCTCTTCCCTTCTATTTTAGTCAGAGTTTGAGTACTCAGTTCCTGCCTTCACTCCTAAGCTGGAGAAGTAACTGAACAAACAAGAGAGAATGAGCACCCAATGAAGGGACTTTCCAATTGCCACCAACCTCTTCAGTTTCAGCTGCCCTGGTTTTCAGTTCCTTCATCCCTAACTGAAGTTGCTTGCCATGCTCAGTGATGGGAAATTTGTCCCTGAGCAGAAGGGAGGGTGATATTCTCCTTTCCCTTAGTCAGGGTACAGTTTTTTATCTTTAGTCTTGTTTGACAGCCAGATGGAGGAGCCTCTTTCCCTTTCTGAGTTGCCTCTTCCTAGACTAGCTCTGTCTGTGGACCCTCCACCCTCTTTGGGTTGTGTTGCTTAGAAGCCCAGTGAGGTAGTGAAGCTCTCTTTGGGGCTCACGTTTACTACTTACTGGGTGTCTCTACACGAACTAACACAGAGAAGGGAGGTGGGGAAAAATAGGAACTAGATTCTATTTCCAAAAAAACTTCTGATGTAGGTGGGGGAAATAACACATTTGCCCCAAATTTTAAAATAAAAAAGGAACTTAGTGACATAAGAATATAGCTGAAACTTTTTGCTACCTTAGGATAAAGCAGTGAAGCTTTTCAAAACTTTAGAGAGCCAAGATTTTCTCGGACATTGAAAGATGCTTAACATAGAGGAAAGAGGACCTCCATCGTCCCATCCTCTTCCCACACAGGCCTGCCTGATCCTGCCAGCCTCACTAGTTTCTTCTACCCGAAAGGGAAGAAAGAATAACCCAGTCATTCATTGGGTATGGAGCAATCAACTGGACGGTGTTTCCCAGCGAGCAGGTTCTAGAGTTGAAACTTCAGACCGCTATGTGGCTTGATCTCTTCCTCAGCATGAAGCCAGGCAGCCTGACCCCGACAATACTTGAGTTTGCCCTTTCTATCTCCTGAGTGAATGCAGACAGGGCTAGTCAAAGCCCTGCTCACTCTGCAGACCTAACCTTAATGCTTCCTTTCTTTCCTCAAATGACTTGCATTCTGTGTCCATTCAGAGAGCAATAGCATTCCCATCGTATTAGTATTATTTGGTGGGGCTGTGGCTAACAGGGCCACATAGTCTGTAGGTCAGAGTTATTTATTTCATTATAGCTTCAGGGACACTTTGCATTAAGGTGTCCATCTATGATATACTATCTGTTTTGTAGACATCTGTGAATATCCTATTCTACTCCTACAGTGTGGTCAGAATAATGTTGCATATTGTTTTATTTGTTTAATTTCCTCTTGCACTATACAGGATGGCACGATAGAAAATGGATTTTTTTTAAACAAATGAATAGACTATTCAAATATGATAATCTATAGTGCTTGTTTCCAAGCATGACTCTGAATGCCCCTCCAGGTGTGACTTTTGAGACCTCAGCGAATGGAAGCATAATTACATCAGCTCACCATCCTCCCAGTCACCCAGGCCTACACCTGCTGGGTTGTCTTTAACTGCCATCTCTTCTTGCACTCCACACAGGTTTGGGCTCTAGCTTCTGCCAAATCTCCTTTTCTTTGTTCTGATGGGGCCTAATCATGGTCTGTCTCTTGTCCTTCAAGGCCTCTACCCCAAGTAGACATCCTGATGACTGTCTCCAGGTTGTGGACTTCTTATATGGCATGTCCACATTTCTGCTCTTGGACTCTTTATTTTTTGTTGCATTCCCATAATCTAGTTTCTCCAAAATATGGCCAATTCTGTTTAATCTGATGTTTTACATTCTGCCAAAATCATGTACCACTTGTTCTGAAAAGTCTTCAAAAAGCTTCACACAAAATATAATTCTATCACAATGATTTGATGTTCTTTGCTGTAATAATTATGAAATTGTTGCTACTAATCAGAGAACATAAACTTCTTCAACAGAAAATGATTAAAACAGAATTAAAATGGGTTATATATTAAGGTGAGAAATCAGCCAATGAAAGGGAGGTAGCATGTGTGAAGTTTGATTATAAAGCAATGTTTATGTCGCAGAATGATGATGGGCGAGTCCAGGAAACAAATGTATTTAGACACTGTTACAGACTGAATGTCTGTGCCTCCCCGAAATCATATGTGAAATTCCTAATGCCCAAAGTGATTGTATTAACAGATGGAGAATTTGAGAGGTAATTTAGTCATCTGGCTAGAGCCTTCATGAATGGGATTAGTGCCCTTAGGAAAGGATCCCTGGAGAGCCCTGTCTCCCTTCCTATCATATGAGAACTCAAGGAGACATCTCTGAATGTCTGCAGCCCCGAAGAGAAACTTCACCAGCACCCATCCATGCTGGAACCCTGATCTTGGATTTCTAGCCTGCAGAACTGTTAGAAAATTCTGCTGTTTATAATCCATCCTGGCTGGGTACTTTGTTTCAGAAGCCTGAACTGACTGAGACATTCACCAGCCTAGCCTTGCTTTCTTGTTGATGCTGCCTTATGTAGCAGAGAGTGGGACATGATATACAATTAAAGAAGTGAAATAACAACAAAAACCCAAAAAAGATATCCATTATTGTGGCCACGTTGTCCAGTTTTAGAAACACAGAGGTAATATGTACAAAAATTAGATGCAAAAGGTTGGAAGAGGCTGTTGGAGCTCCTGGGTGCCTCAATTCCTTTGCTCACTTGAGGTCACTTATATGCAATAGATCCTGGTGGCTTTGCTGTGATTAGTACCCATGGTTCATTACTACCAGTTTTGTACAGCTTTAGGTTTGGGCTTTTTCTTATCTTTTTGTATGTATTTCTGCCAATGAGAAAGCTGAAGGATAGGAAGCTATAAAACATACAATAGAAAGGACTATGGAGTTTAGAAAAGCTATAGCAAATACTAGCTGCCATCATATGGAGGAGAAGAAAGACAGGGTCTTTAAAAAAATATAATTAAAAATATTTTCTCTTATAGATGAAAAATCCTGAGTACTTGGGTGGGGGGAATTCTAGGGGCCATGGAAGATCTTAGCTAGCTGAAAGCAGCTTGGGCTGTCATTTAAAGCACGTAGTCCTTGTCCGGGGTTGTTGAAGCTGAGGTTTGAAGGAGCTGTACAAAGGGTACTAACATTCTGGAGGGAAGGTTGGAATTCTAGAATTTTAGTCCTTTCTGGCTTTCTCAATTTGCCAGTCCATGTATTGTTAGTGTGTCTTTTATTTCTTTTAGAGTTGTATCCAATACTAAAATGATCATATAATAATAGTTAAAAATTAGTATTGGCTTATAATAAGTGTTCAGTAAAATTTAAGTTAGATGAATTGATATTATTCTGCATAAAATAAAATTGCAAAATAAGTACTCTTCTTGTAAAATCATGTCATTATTTGAGAAGACAGAATAAATGACTTTGGGGTTATTCACTCTTACTGGAAGAGTTGAAATGTACCTTTTTTTCTTTTTTGTGGTACTGTTGGTTAAGAGGATTTGTATGTCCTAAGGCATTATTATGTGACAGCAACGTAAAACTGGCTGGGCCCTAATCATAATGTTGTGCCGTCATATGTCACATATAGTTTGCTTTTTAGCTGGAGATGTTTCTCCGGGTCCCAATGCCCCACATTCACACATGTTTTGTGAGGAAGGAAGCAATGCCATTGAGGGGAATTGCTGTGGGAAGATGGTGAGGATGTCAATGCAGTGCCCCTGGGTGCTGAGGTTTATAGGGCTTTCAGCTGACAACTTAGTGAGGTTCACCCAAAGCTGAGTTCACAGAATCTGGTGTGACTATCAGCTTCCTTTTTATGTAGACAGACAGAAAAAAAAAATCGTGGCTTCGTTCACCCACTAGGGAAAGTATGGCTGTGAAATTAATGTGTATGGTCCTGCAGGATGGGAGAGGGCAAGAGACAGAGAAGACACAGGGGCCTTATGCCTAGTATACTCTGGGCAGGCAAGATAATGTCCCTCTACCTCAACCTGAGCCTAAAGCCATAACAATATTATAATATCTCTGAAGAATGTGTGAAGATTAAGGAAATTGCTCTTGTGTTGGTCCCTGATTATGTTCAGGTTGGTCCTTGGTAAAATTCATCACACTCACCCCCTCCCTGCCTCCTCTTCCAGTCGTTCTCTGCCCCACATTAAATGCTCGGACCTCATGGGGATGCCTCTGATTGTCCTGGGGGTGGTGATCAGTCCTCTGCTGCTCCCAGAGCACTGTAGCATTCTGCTTGCATCTTTCTTACAGCTCTCATACAAATCCCTCTCTGTGGGGGCCTGTTCTCCTCCGAGAGCTTTCTGGCCTGATGACTAATGAGCGTTACCTCCTCCCTGGGCCATTGGTTACCTAAGGAGAAGGTGGCACCTCTCCCTGTTATTTGTCTTCAAACAAAAGTTCTCTGAGATACTGAGGAGGCTTGAAGACCTTTTGGAATAAAGTTCTAGTGATGGAGTACCCAGGAGGGGATTCTTTTTTAAATGAGATTTTGAACTTCAATATACATCTTTAAAAGGATTCCCTCCCTTTGCCCCCCAAACCAAAGGCCTGGTTGGTTCCTTGGCCCCGGCTCTTTCCATAGCTCTCTGATCTATAAAAGCCCCTTTGTGACACCACATTCCCCCAGCGACTCTGCCTCACATCTTGGAATCAGTGTTAACTCCTCCTCTCCCCATTAACTAGCCATCTGAAAGGGATTTCAGTTTGACCCCTTCAGTCACTATCCTTTCCTTCCCAACTTGTGTGGTAGCTCTCCATTTAGTGGGCCATTGCTGCCTCTCTCTTCCCCAGCTCTGATCGCTCCCTCCAGGGTGCCACGTTGGCTAATGCTACCCTCCTGCAAGCCTGACAAGCTCTTCCCCTTCCTTGCTTAACAGTTTGCCCCATGAGCTGCTCCCCGCCCTCAATGCTGCTAAATGACTCCTAGCTCTTCAATCCAGGCCTGGGTATCCAGGCTTCTCTAGTCTCACTCTGTGTTTCCAATTTCATTTCTCATTTCTGCTTTACCCACACAGGCATGTATACATTATATAAGCACACACATATTCACACAGAGAAACCTGTCTAAACACATACATATGAGCATGCACCCAGTCACACATACACTGTAGATGTAAGTTCACTCTCATAGCACTATTCCTTGAACCACGCACTTTTTAATTACCACTTTTTCACAGCTTTTCTAGACTTGTTCTGTGCTCCTGAAGTACCTCTTATCCCCCCTCTTTGCTGGCTCTGCCATGGAATTCAGTTTACATGGCCCCTATGCATAAGCCTCTTATGATTTTCTTCCAGTATGATGCTGCTGTACTTCCCCAACTCCAAGGGAAGGTTGGAGAAAAATGGGTTACTGTCAACTGGTTATTCGCTTGATATATATTTTACACTTTATTTTCACAGTAATCCAGGAGATATTATTGTCCTCATTTTGCAGATGAACAGAGAGACTACAAGTAGTTGGGTTCCTTCTTGCTCTCCCTCTCTCTCTCTCTCTCTCTCTCTCTCTCTCTCTCTCTCTCTCACACATCGCTGAGCTCGATTATGACAGAAACAAAGTTAGAATCTTAGTATTTTTTTATCCAAACCTCTACTCTTTTTCCTTTTCTTTAAGTTCTTGCTAAAGACCCTCTGAAAGTTTTTTATATTTCTTAGAAAATATGCACTTTCCCCTTGTTTGATCTCCCTTAGCTCTACCAGTGTGTAAGGTAAGCAACCTGGCCATGGTGTAGAGTTAGGAATCCTTCCTCTTAAGAAGCAACGTAAATTCCCGTACATTCCCTTTTGGTTCCACATTCTGACTCCAAGGATTGTTCTGAGGAGCATCTTAAATTTTTTGAGATGATAAACACAGAGCATTCCTTTAAACCATAAAGTACCACACATACTTCATTCAACAAACATTTTAAAAACTCTACTATTACTATTGCTGTCAACGAGACAGATATGCAAAAAAAAAAAGTTCTCAGTGGTCATGTGACATCTACATCTGCTGCAGTAAGTTCACACTAGAGAGATGGCTAAATGGGTGGGCAAGTGATTATCTTGGGGGTCAAAGGGAGTGTGTCTGCTGCTGGAAGATGTGTTGAAGGCAAAAAAGCTGAAAGATAATATGCGAGACATATTCTAGGCAATGGGATCAGCAGAAACAAACACAAGGATGAGTCTTACTAGGACGAATAAATGAATTAATGCCTGGAAAGACTCCACCCCCATAAAGCATCCCTCAGTTGACTGTTATAGACCCTTCTGACGATTTTGAAAGTGCAGCTGAGAACGGCCTTCTCCTAAAACTCTCCGTGGACTCTGCTCCCTCATACTGACTACAGCAGAATTTATATAGAAATTTTGGGCTATAGGTCCTGCACAACTTATTTTTTTTTTGAAAAAGTTAACTGTTACAGATAGGTATTATTTATTGTATTTTATTTTAACAAATTTGCAGGGTGGATTACTGGTCTCATTTTGAAACCTCAACAGAGACTCAGCAGGGTTAAATTACCTCATCAAAATGTGTCATCCAATGAGTGTTACAGAGGAACTCTGATGCCAGACCCTCACCACCAACAGGAGTGTGAGGAATGTGCTCTCTACATATTCTTGTGACTAGGCAAAAGCTCCATGGTCAAGAAGGAAATTGAGGCAGTGGCTCACTCAGTCTGTTTTTCACACAATTATCTGTGTGGTCAGGGGAAAGACCAGTTTTTCCAAAGTGTGCGGGCCACTCTTCTTTGCCTTTCCCCTCTCTTCTCTCTTTCCTTCCTTCCTTCCTTCCTTCCTTCCTTCCTACCTTCCTTCCTTCCTTCCTTCCTTCCTTCCTTCCTGTACTGGGAATGGAAACCAGGACCTTGCACATGCTAAGCTAGGGTACTACCACTGAGCCACAGCCTCACTCCCTCCCTTCTTTTTAAATTTTGAGACAGAGTCTTGCTAAATTGCCCAGGCTGACCTGGAACTTGCAGTCCTCCTGACTCTGCCTCCCAGCCTCCTAAGTACCCAGGAGTGTGCCACCAAGCCCAACCACTTCTTTCTTTTCAAGGTGATGATTTCTGGTACTGAAGGTGGGGATTTATAACTCATCAATCTTTTGAGTGCCCCTTGCAAGGCTTGTCACCCACCATCCCCACCCCTGTCCTCCAATCATAGCAGTTTTCAAAACTTTTAAAAAACCACAGAGGTTGAATTTGGGCTTAAGTCTGAGTCAAAGGCATAGATTTATTTCTGATTCCATTCAGATCCCTGCTAGGCCTAACAGAGTGTTGTCATACACTAGAAGGTCAATGAAATTTGATGAGTAGATGGATGGATGGATGAATAAATGAAGTACGTGACTCAGTAACACAAATGACTTGCTATGAATGCACATTACTAGGTTGGCAGCTATCTGCACCATGCTCTGACTTGGGTCTAGCTAGCATAACTGTGATTTTCAATTCCCAGATCAAAATTCATCACCTCCAGGAAGCCTTCCCTGATTAGCCTTGAAGTTTCTCTTATTTTTCCAATCTCATTTCTTGTTGTTGTTTCCCTGTAATCTCTCCCACTTCTTCTACCCTCCTTCTCTTCACTGTGAACACTTTTGCTCCAGTTGTACTGAACTGCTAAAGCATTCCGTGTGCCCGTAGGATTGTTCCTTTCTGGGGCTGCAGCATCCTGCTCACTCGAGCTCTCTTTGTTTCTGTCTTTCTCTTTCCTCTCTTCACCATGTAAATCCTACTTTTACTTCAGGTCTCAATCTAGAAGCTTTGCACAATTCCTTGCCTTACATTTGAATTAAATGTTCCTTTTCTAAACTTCCAGGACCTGAGAACTTGTCTCCTAATTGCCTATTTCTCCTTCATTTCCCCCCATTAAACTGTCAGTACTTCAGAGCAGGGAACTTAATTTATCCATGATTAGGGTGTGAGAAACTAGGACAATACATGGCCCACCCTCAGCAATCAGGATCTACCTGTTTAAGTATTGAATGAATAAATAAGTGGATGAATAACCAGCCTGTGAGTATGTGTGTGTATGAACGGCTAACACCTCCTCACAGAAATGCTGCTCTCAAGACATGAAAGTGACTGAGTAAGATGTGCAAGATGCTTAGGAAGCTTCTATGTAATTTTAATGGGCCTTTTATGCATCCTACTTCATTAATAAAGGGAAGAATGGAGTGCTCCAGCATCTTTTATCTCCCATCTGTATTCTAATACAGCAGTATTTCCCCCAGTAAAATTTCAGGATAAATTAATGATTTTCATTTTCTCAGAAAACCTATTTTTGCCTTAATGGATAGACTGCTGGCCCAATACAAATGTGTGATTTCCTGCTTAATAAGGGCACTAGCTGCTATGGTGCACTACAAAATGACCCTTGGTTTGGTCATGAACCTGTGAGCTCTCGGCACAGCGGGGTCATCCTCTCCATATGGGAAGCTGTGGGGCCAGGGTTCTGGGGCTCTTGCTTTGGAATCACCTCTTCCATATCCCAGTTCTTGCTTTCTGGCTCTGACATTCTCAGTCAACTTACAATGGCTGCGGGTTCAGCCTGACCTACCCTTTCTACTATCACTCAGCTCTTGATGGCTCAGTCTTGACACAGAAGACACTGGCCTTGGGGACTTTCCTGTGTTCGTTTTCAAGCATATTAAAATGTCCTTGGTAGCAGTGATGGACTGAATGCATATCTCAAATTTCATATGTTGAAATCCTAAATATAACCAAACCCCCATTGTGGTATTGAAGGTGGAGACTTTAAGATTAGTACACTTAAGAAAGGGACCCCAAGAGCTCTCGGTTATAGGAAGGTAGACTAAGAAGTTAGAAATCTGCCATTTGGAAAGTGTCCTTATCAGAACCCAACCATTCTGCACTCTGGTCTCAGACTTCTGGTCTCCAGAACTGTGAGAAAACAATTTTTTCTTGTTTATAAGCCACCTCGCCTATAATATATTGTTATAGTATCCTAAACCCAGTAGAACAACAGCTTTTACAGCTTTTAAATTCAAGGCACATGCTTTTGGAAGACCCAGAGAAAAGGGAGAAGTGGGTTGAAGACAGGGCTGACCATAGGTATCTATGAGGGAAGAGTAGGAAAGGGCTGCCTAGCACGTGCTGCCTTCTCAGGAGAACAGGATGCAGGTGGTACTGTCCTTGACCCAAAAAAGCACAGATAGGGGCCAATTACTGGGACTTGGAAGGAGACTGCTGTGTGCATGTGTGTTTGTTGGGAGGGGGGCACTCAACAGTTACTGCGACCTTCAATTGAGAGATGTAGCCAGCCTGAGTTTACACTGGAGGGAAGGAGTCAGGACAATAATAGATCTGCTTTTCATGAGTCTATTGGCTAGACCCATTTAGAAGCCAAAGGGCAAAGGGGCTCCATAGTGTCGTCCACGGATGTTAGTCTTTTGGGGATGTAAAGCAAGCAAAACGGAGCAGATTGCAGGGTAGCTCTGAAGGGAAATGAAAACATCCCATATGCATGACCTGCCATCCAACCCTTACAGCAGTTTCATCAGGGAAGCATTATCATCCCCACTTTCTAGAAGAGGAAGCTACCCTCAGACAGTTTGAATAACTTGCCCAAACAGAGTGAACAGTGGACCAAGGTCTGAGCACAGGCAGACTCCTCAGAGGCCTGATCCTTCAGCCGCTACTCTAAGAGATCAGCCTGTTGAAAGTATTTCTTTTTTGGGGGGAGCACAAAGTTTTCTTTTCTCTTCATTTCTGAGTAACACATGCTTGAACATTCCAGCCTTGTGTTGATGGAGTTAGGGTTTGCGTTCATCTGGGCCTGCCTTTCCAGGTGCTGGAAGTGGGCCGGTACAAATATGGGGACTGTCTTCTTGTTTAGAATCCTGGCGGGAACCTGGGTTCTGTACCGCTCTTGCCAGGCAGATAGCAGCACTGGATCCACAGGTGAGGATCCAGCAGAGTGCTGAGAACTGCCAATCATGCCCTAAAGCATCGCTAATTTTGAAGTTCGTTGATTGGTAGTATTATAGTTTGAATATCCCTTTTGAATTTAATTGCCATTGTGACAATATTAAAAAATGGAACTTTAAGAGATTAGTTCATGGATTCATGACATCACAGGAATGGGCTGGTTACTATGAGAGTGGGTTCTTGAAGAAAAGGATGAATTGGGCCCTATTTCTTCTGTCTGTCTCAAGTGATCTGGCTTCCTTCCCCTTCTGCCATGAGACAATGTAGCAAGCAAACCCTTGCTAGAAGTGGTCCATCACTAGTGGAGTTCTCAATCTCTAGAGCCAAGACCTAAATGCACTTTTATTTTTTATAATTTACCTAGTCTGTGATATTCTGTGTTAGTAGCAGACAACTGACACTAAAAAGATAGGAAGAGGTCAGTTTTAGTGTTTTTAACAGTGTATGAGTATTACCCCTTGAGGTCTGCAGTAAACAGATTTTTAAGATGATCTAACAGATTCCCTAGTGTACTCACACCTTCTCCTGGTTATTCACTCAAATGTCAGTCTCAGTATTGCTGTGAGCAGATTTTGTGGATTAAATTGGATTTTACATGAATAGATCTCAATATATGGAAATTAGCTGGATGGGTCTAGCCCTATCACAGGAGCCCTGAAATCTGCGTCTAAAGATCATTGGCAGAGAAATAAAAAGTTATAAATATGGGGGATTCAGATGACGGGAGAATTCCTGTTGCTGGAGGAGGTCATGGTGGTGAGGAACGCAGGCAGCCTTCAGGAGGTGATAGTGCTGCCCGGCTAATAATGGGACACGAAGACCTCAGACATTTAACTACAAGGAACTGGGTTCCGCCAACAACCTGAGTTAGCTTGAGAGGCAGGCTTTCCAGGAGCTTTCAGATAAAAATGCAGCCCAGCTGACACATTGACTTCAGCCTTGTGAGACTCTGAGCAAAGATCCCAGCCAAGCCCAACAAGAATTCTGAACCGCGGAACTGTGAGCTAATAAGTATGAGTTGTTTAAGTATCTAAGTTTGTGCACAAAGACATTTTTATGCACCAATAAAAAAATCAATATAAGCTCCATGTCACTCATTCTTCTAGCTGCCTGGAGTGCTCAGAGTCATATCTTAATCTAGATCATCTTGGACCAGAAGAAGTGCTCCGGCCAAGTTATGCCCCCTGCTTCAGGGATGCCTGCGTCTAATGAGGGATTCTGGGATACGGTCCCCCTTGCCTCAATTTGGGACAACCCTGAAGGGCCATCCAAGCATTCTAGCTTCCTGTAGAGTGGTCCGAAGCCTCGATTTTATCAAAGTTTGACTTTCCTCTCTGCCCTCTCTGCTTTCCTATCAAGGGCATCTTCTTGAGACCACATGGGCTGATAAACTTTTTGGTCTTTTTACAAATCCCCATTGCAGACTCTTTCCCTGTAGAACTAGATTTTAGGCAATTTTCTGGATGAGGGTGGAGCAGCGGTACAGCAACAAGGTGAGTCTGCTCTCATTGGAGTCCAGCTGGAGAGAGCAGAATCTTACAAAGAGCAGTAAAATAATAATTTCACTAACCCCTTGGGCAAAGTGACACCATTTGTAGCTGAGAATTAGTATGTCTGTGTGCATTCTGGTTCTCCCAAGACAGACTCTATTCATACCTGTCATCCCAGTGGTTATCAATGATAGTTGTCCCTTTGGTTCTTAAGATTTTTCTAGTGTTTGTGACAAATGACACGATTGGCAATCTGGGGTTCCGTGAGTTAGGAGAGAGCAGAGGACAGCGGACAGCATGGGCCTGGGTGGGATGAGGAGTAGAGAACACTCTCTAAGGTGGATTTTGCACTGGACCTTGAGGGATGATCATGATCTTATTACATGGACGTGCTCAGCTATTACTGTGGGCAGGAACAGTGGAAAAGCAAGGACAGATAAGGAAAGCTGGTAATGCATGTGGTGATGGCGGGGTGGGCAGCACGGAGGAAAGAGGAGAAAGACAAGGAAGAGGATTTCATTGTTAAGATAACATAAGGAGCTTGTTAATAGTGTCATTTTATGAATGTATAAAACAAGGTTATTAGCACACATTGGTCATCAAAGACATGAGAGTCCACAGATAGAATTGTATGACATTTCCTTATATGTCTCGGGCAAAATAAAAAGCAAAAAGAGGACAGATGGTCTGCCTCCCACTGTCTGAGGCCAGATCATTTTGCTTATATGGGCAGCACAAGCCTTTTGGTCTCTGACGTAGTTTGCTTATTTGTCCTATAAAGACATCTTTGTGGATTGATGATAAGGATCGCAGTGTGGATTCTGTTGATTGTCCCTTGTGTTTTCAGCCCTTGACACTTCTTAGAGTTGTTTTATGCTCTTTGTGTTTTATACTGTTCAAGATTCTCTTTTGTCTTCATCCTCGTCTGTGTAAACAGTGAACCAGGTATTATTTTTCTCATTTAACTGAAGAGATAAAGTTATTGGTCAAGAGAATGCTCAAAAAGAGTTAAGTGTGGAGCTCACACTAGAACCTGGGTGTGAAGTCTTCTGTTGAAATTATCTTCCCAGCATATCTGGAGGAGATAATGGTGGCTCTTTGCCTACCAGTGGCCTGAAAACCCATCACTGAATTGCTCCTGCACTTGTTTTCCTTCCTGGATATTGGGTGCCCATGAGACCTGTCATTGACTAGTGTCTCTGCTGTTGCCAGTGTACACCACAGAGTTTATTGAACTGAATACTGAAAGGTTTTTGTGGAGTTGCATGAAGACTCCCTCCTGAGTAAATAATGTTATTTTATCTCAGATTGGATAGAAGTGTTGAAGTAGGAAAAGTTCTACTGACGCCTGCTGTAGACTTTACCTATAATTTTTACCGTACCTCTGCAGAGGAAGGTGAGAAGTGTGAGACTAGCTTGAAGAAACTGAGTTTGCAGTCCCTTAAGTAAGGCCACAGATTATCAAGCTTGTGGTGGACCGGTTGGTCAACTTGAGCAGGAACGTCTGGCTGGACTGAGTTGGTGGGTTTTGGGCACAGAGGATCCACCTGAGGGTTGTTGCCAACACAGCATAAAGGAGAACGGGAGCAGAAGATAAGAGATGGCTGTTTCCCAGGAGAAGCTCTGTTGTGGTTGGTTCTCCTGAAGGAAACTTGGCTGTTCTAGTCACAGAAGGAATGCAGGGCCTGCTGTCATGGAGGATGGCTGCTGTTCACTCCAGAGGAGCTCTGGTCTTCATCTCTGCAGTGAGCATTGTATCCTGGTTCTGGTATAGATTTCTTCAGCCTTTTGGTGCAGACATGGATGCACATGGGACATTGTGGTGGGCTGCCAGCCCTTGAATGGATCTTTTGGGTCTCCACTGCATAGACAGACTTTCTGTACCCCACCTTGTGTGCTTGAATGTTGTAACTTGTATTCGTTCTGCATTAAATATGTTCTCTTGCAAACCACTGATGCTAGGAAAGTAACTAATACAATAATCAAGACAAGCTTTGAACCCATTTTTATGTGTCTCCACATTGAACACCTTTTGCCTGAGCTACTTTGGCTTTCTTGAGTGAAAGATTTCATCTCTGTAAGTGTGACTGTTTTTGCAGACCCAGGTCCCTTTAGGATGTGATGGTTCAGCCTCAGACCTTCTCTATGGAAAAATGTACATTTGTCCAGTATTTTGCATGGAACTTCAATAGCTAATGGACCACTGAAATTGCTCCGTTGTTTGCAGATCAGGAATGTCTGTCTGCCCTGGAAGAGGGCAAGACTCAGGACAATGGTACATAGAAGTTTCTGTGGTTCACCATGACCACCTGGAGTGCCTTATTTTTAAACCTGTGCCTGCTGGGGCTTAAAGGGTTTGGGGCTTTGTCTTAATAAAAAAGGTTATTACCTAAAAGGCCATTAAAGCAGCAGGAGAGAAGGCTGAGCCAGCTGCTGGGCAGAGAGGCAATCCATTGTTTTCCAGCACACCCAAGCTCTGGAGAAGTCTCAATCAGGACCGCTAAAGTTTTCTTATTTTGGAGTAAGAAATTTGGGGCAGTAAGGAGGCATGGGAATGTTTTATGACTCATGCAGTCTCCCTCCCTCTTTAGGTTGGCTGTCTGAAAGCAGTCAATTTAAAGTCCAGTTTTTCCTGGATGAGGCTTATGTCCCAAGGCTGTGTCAAGATGATGAAATAAATCAAATTGAAAAACAGTGGAAAGAGATTTTGGGGACAACTTCACATGTGACTTGGATCAATTTTTAGGATGGCCAGCAAAAGAAAATCTGATCACAAACAGTCTGCTGATGCCCAGAAACAATTTTAAGATTATATATTTATAATTATACATTCTAGCTATTGCTATAAGGACTCCCTTCACCTTGTCCTAAAGTGGAACGAGGAATCCAGTGAATTAATAGAACGTAGTCTCCTCACAGTCTTCCTAATCTCCTCCTCCTCCAGCTGCTTCTGGGCAGCCATTCTTAGTCCCCTTCAGGTCTGTTTTCCTATTCTGCCTCAGCCAATACCATCCCCCAAGCTGCCCTTCTTCCAAGCAACAGCCATCCATCCTCACTGTCAGGTAGAAGAGGGCAGGCAGTCTGTGGATCTGGGGTATCTGGGTGCCTTCTACTCTCTAACTCCTCAAGCCTCCTTCACAATGGGTAACGATAATTCTTATCTTGCAAAGTTATTGAAAATAAAAAGACAATTGGCATGGTGACACAGGTTTGTGGGAGGCTGAGGTAGAAGAATCACAAGTTTTAGTCCAACCTAGGCAATTTAGTGACTTAGTGAGATCCTGTCTCAAAACAAAAAAATAAAAAAAGGACTTGGGATGTATCTCAGTGTGAAAGCCCTGGGTCAGTCCCCAGTACCAAGAAACAACACAAAACAAAAACCCTAGTATGCGTTTTGATTCATGCATACATTGGTTAATGATCAAATCAGGGCAATTAACATACCTATCACTTAAATTTGCCATTCCTTTGTGGTGAGGACATTCACAATTCTCTCGTCCTAGCCATTTAGAAATATACAATGCATTATTAACGTATGTTCATCCTATTATGCCATAGAACATGGGACTTATTTCTCCTGGCTATAACATTGCACCTTATAAATATTATGTATCAATCATTATATAAATAAAAATTAAAATAAAAAATGAAGAGATAGTGTATGTAAAAGAAATGGCAATAGCTATTCTCAGTTTCCTTCTTCAAAACACAAAGCAAGTATTATCTCCTTCTGAGGATCTCCTTGGAAGTTGATCCTAGAATTATATTTATCTCTCTGTCTTGTCTGCTTGGACTACCATATCGACATACCACATATTTGATAGTTTAAGCAATAGAAATTTATCTTCTGTAAGTTCTGGAGCCTAGACATTAAGATATGGTTGGTTTGTGGTGAGAGTTCTCTTCCTGCGTTCATACACTCACCTTGTCACTGTTTCCTTGTGCAACGTTTTTAGTATTTGCATCCAAAAAGAGAAAAAGTGAGGATTCTGCTTTCTCTTTTATAAAGACAATAATCCTATCAGATCAGGGCTCCACCCTCATGATTCCATTACACTTTAGTTACTTCCTTTCTCCTAATACAGCCACAGTAGGGGCAGAGAGTAACCATATGCAGTCCGTAACACCTTCGAGTGTAGAATTTCCTAGCACTTATAGCAAACATCTCTACATTTTAATATTGAAATATCTTCCAATGTCTTCCTGAATGAATTGTGGATTTCGAGCAAAAACAGTGATCCTCTGAGAACACAGACCTACTTGTCCTTTTTATGTCTGACTAGCATGAGACACGACACTTATTGGGCTTATAAATACTAGTTAATGAACTGGCTGGTTGCTTTTCTGATATGAGTCCAATCAATTTGACCTTTGTCATATGAAATTGTGTGGATGTCATGAGGGAACGTGTTATTCAGGATTGGTTAGATTATGCATCAGTAACAAATAATCTTTAAATCTCAGGACTTAGAACAACAAAGTGTTCCCTTGACTCATATTCACTGTGGGTCACTGGGGCAGAGTAGGGGTTACTTTAACTCATCCAGAACCCAGGAAGCTGCTGTCTCAAACACTGAGAAAGAAGAGAACATCACTGGGCCTGGCATCAGTAATCAAATACCCACTCCCCACAGTTCATTGTCCAGGATGGGTTTCACGACCCCTTCTGATCGTAAGGGAGGGACGGAAAGGGCAATCCTGCCGTGCGTCCAGAAGGCACAGATCTAGAAATACTTGGCAAACATCACTAATGATCAACGGAATGGAGACAGAGAGAATGATTTTTATAGGAAGGTGAAAAAGTTGCCAGTCATTTCATAATATTTACCTTTTCTACCATTCACCTTCAGTATCCCTTCCTCCTCATTTTTACTTAGAATTATCCCAGAAGTTTTATAACTTCTGTAAAGCCTGACTTGGTAACTCAGATTTAAGAGTTTGTTGCGATTGGAGGGAATCTTACTTTCCGGGTAATCCAGGGACTTGAGCAAGGACCTTGAGAGTATCTACGAGAAGTTCTGCTCTGGCTCGGATCTGGTTTAATTGTCTTATTGTGACCTCAAGACTTCATTTTGGTCAAAGGCTTGGTGCCCAGTATAACGCTTTTGGGAGGTGGCAGGGACACCGGGAGGTGGGTCCTGGTGGGAAGTGTGTAGGTCTTTGGGGATGTGCCCACAGAAGGGGTTGTGTGCCCCAGTCTCTCTCTCCAACTTGCTATTTGACAGTGTAAATTCTTGCACACACATGACTCTGTCATGATGTGATGAGCTTGGAGGGCCTGGATGAAAACTGGGCTGATGCAGATGCTGTGAGCTAAATAGACCTTTCTTGTTTACAAAGCTAACTGTCTCAGGTGTTTTGTTTTAGTAATGCTAATACAGGTTCCCTAGGGTTGTTTCCTGAGAGTGCTATAGAAAGGGCTCTGCTCAGAGTGAGCGAGGCTCTGGACCCTCCCTTTGTTTCCTCTGTATCTGACTTGTGTGTAGAGTGTCTTTGTAATGTTCCTTTGGAAAAAAATCCAAGTGAAAGCCATGAATACACCTAACAATATAGACAGGACATAAATGATCCTACCTTATTTCCAGGACCTGAATCCGGCCCTCAGAGATTGAATTGATACCTGACTGTGTGCTCTGTGGCTCAGCATCTCCCTTTCACTTTGGGCTACTCCTTCTGGCTCGTGAATGGCTGCTCTTGGGGATGGATTGCAGGACCCTCTCCTTGCCTGTGGAGATTTTCTATGGTTCCTGATCCAGCTGTGAAGCAGCCTGGTAGCAGCAAACAGAGGCGCCCTCTCTGCTGTGAGTCCTTGGCTTGTTTGAACCAATATATTATGCAAAGTAAGCTGAGGAGGAATTAGACTATTTTTGTCTTCTGTGTCTCCAAAAATCATAGTCTTAAAATGCTTAGGGTCCTTTTAAAGTTATTTTCCTTTAGTTCCTTAAAGGAGAAAAAAAAAAAAAAAGAAAAGAAAAACCTCTTTCTGAGCAAACTGAGGACTGATGAGCTGTCCCCAAACTGCAGCACTTACTCCATGCAAATGTGGGAGAGTGACAAAGACCTTGATTACAGCTTCATTTGCTTCATGCAGAACTACAGAAGCCAGTTACAGCCACAGAAAATATGAGAAATGGACTCCAACGAATGATGGCAGAGGCAGTGGGGGCTGTGTGGCAGGCCAGCCATGTGGTAGCACTTTCCCTCTCACTGGACAGCATTCTCCTATGGTGGTGGGGGGGTCCTTGGTGATTTCCGGGGTGCTGTCCCCACACAGCACATATTCCATTCCTGCTTGCTGTATTTGGTGTTTCACATTGTAATGTTTTAAAATGTAATTTTAAATGGACAGATCAAGTTGTATGTTTTTACTGTGCGTTACATGATGCTCTGAAGTATGGTGAACCTCTGTGTCCAGTTTCCACATCTATAGATTCAATCAACTGCAGATTGGAAATATTTGGAAAAAAATCACACCTGTATGGAACACACAGACTGTTTTTTCTTGCTATTAATTGCTAAACAATACAGCACCACAACTATTTACATGACATTTACATTATATTAGGCATTATAAGCAATTTAAACATGATTAATGTACACAGAAGGATGTATGTAAGTTATATGCAAATATTATACCATTTCATTGAAAAGACTTGAGCATCTACAAATCTGTGGTATCCTTGGGGGTCCTGAATCAATCCCCATGGATACCAAGAGAGCACTGTGTTTGCACATTCATCCTTGAGGTTTGGAATGAATGCCCCTCTCACCAGGAGGGCTCCTTGGTCAAGCTGTCATGTGTGGGCTCCTCAGGATGTGAATGCAAGTGTCCTGACGTCCTGGTGTACGGAGGAAGATAAGGAGGAAGGAGAGAGAAAGCACCTAGGGACAGAGTGAGCACATGGTATCGCTGGGCTATGCAAGTTTCGCTTCAGGAGTAGAAACTGATGAAATCCCTTGACATTGAGGTCGCTGGGCCTTTTGGTGGGAGAAGAGCAAGTAAGTCCCAACTCTTTTCTCAAAATCTGTTTGTGTTAAAACTCAGGAATCTTACTAAGTAAAGCTTGGGGGCTAATGGATAAGGGGTATATACGCCTGGAATCTTCACTAGCAAAGACACTAATTCATTAGCTTAATTAAACACACGACCAAACAGCAGCCGTACCACATATATCTTCCCTAGTGGAAGTACCCAAAACCCACTGCAAATTCTCCTGATTTATTAAATCAAATTATGCAATTCAATCAGTACAGCCAAAAGCCCCCGAGCTGGGAGGAAAGGCAGTTCCATTTTAAGACTAGACTAGTCCAGCTAGGAAAAGTTAAAAACTGGTTCATTAGGCTTCATGTCAAAGAAACAGGGAGCTGAGGGTGGTTAACAAGGACGCAGGGCTCAGGCTCAGGGCTGGACTGACGTGCTTGTCTCGGCTCATCAGTCCTCTCCGCTGCCTGGATAAAACAGGCGTGCAGAGTGTGTTTTCTATGCACAGAAACATACACAAAGTATGATCAAAATATATAGTGAATGCTTAAATTAAAAAAAAAATCATGGTAAAAATGCATTGCTACTGATCCCCCTCAAAACGTTCTCTCTCTCTCACACATTGAACACACTCGTCCCACGATTCTTGCCACCTTCTGAAACAGTTCTGGAAATCCTCTTTTGTGACTATCTTTCCTGGCTTGCCTCCATCTCCTGAATTGATTCAAAATGTTTATGGCAATTTCTGTTAAATAAAAACATTACAGTGTGTCCTCATCCTCCTCATTCACTAGACCCGGCACCATTTGTCTTCTGACTCTTCCCCCAAATCAAAATGTCTGTGAAAGGTAAATGCTTTGAATTGATTCAGGACATCGAGGGAGCCACAACAGCCCAATAAAGTGTGCTTCCAGAGCTGCTATACAAGTAGCAGGATGATGAGATAAATGTGTTGAAGCAAGAAGGAGTAGTTTGTGGGGGATTAATGACAATATGTCTTTTATTGCAACAACTTTTGAAAGTAATTTTAACACTCACGTACTTTTTGATCACACTGCATCTATTAATATGAATGGATGGTGATAATGGCAGCAGATAGGGGTGATGTCTAAAGTTAACTGCCCTCCTCACCAAACACTGCAGATGTCCTGCCTGTTCTTTAGTTCTAGGCTTCCCCAGTAAGTGTTCTGAGTTTACCAGAAATACATTTTGAGAAAAGAGATGACATTTATTTGTTATTTTGATATCAAATTAACAGGGCCTTCTGACTTTGAAAACCTGTGTTGGTCCACGAGACCTTCTCAATGAATGTCTGCCAAATCAAGAATCTGCCTACTGTCATCCATTAAAACATGATACACAGTTCTTTGTCAGTAATTTGTTATTGATGAGAGCAACTTTGTGGATGTGCAGCCTGGGTAAAGTATTTTGACAAAGAATAGGAGGAGGAGGAAGAGAACACGAATCACTTCCTAAAGAAGCCAGAGGGGTCTGGCTCAGGGAGCCATAGGAGAAAGCTGAGGCCTTAGAAAAGAGCCTCTCATGGTGTGTGTGAGCCTCTCTTCAGCTTCCTTCCCCAGCTCCTCTCAGGGCTAATACAGCCTTGAATTCAGGGGTGAGCTCGAGACGGCTTGGTTCACTGTTCCCTTTCTCTCTGACCTATGAGGACATCTGTATATTTACATTAAATTTCAACAGGAACCTGGCCCCCCTCGCGTGGTAAGAGCACCCGCAATGCTGATATTTCTGAGCCATGGCATGACTGAGTGGTTGTGTCACGAGGGCCTTGGAGCTGCCTCCCTCGCCCCTTCCAGCTTGTGTGTGATGTGAATTAGCAGCGCAATTTGTAAGCCACATCCGGTTCCTTATTGGGTCCAAAGAAAACGCTTCCGTTATAGCTCCAACATACAAATGTTTAAGTTAGCTCAAAATAGTTATAAAATAATTCCCACAGCCTCAGTAGAAGCTATTCGAATTATTTCACTGCTGAGGCAATATTTTTGGAGTCCTACATGTTCAGTCTTCCTATCAGTGCCCAATTCCTTAAAAGCACCCTAGCCCACTACTCGTAAGCCTTACTCCTGTTACCTGTGCTTTTGAAAGAGGTATTTTATGGGGGAGAAGAGGTGTTCCGGTGGTTCTATTATACAACTGATCCTACTCCTATGCTCACATCTGGCCCATGTCCATATTTAGCATTTTCTTCCTAGTGTATATTTGACCTCAGATACCCTTGTCATTTTTTTTTTTTAAATATAAGGACCACAGGATATCTATTTTCCCACTCCCAGATCAGTTGCACCACCAACATTGGACTTGGAGACTTAGAGTCTTCTATTATCTCCATAAACTGCACCTAAAGTTACCACCAGTTGATAGAAACTATAGGTGGATACAATATTCTTTTTTGCGGGGGTGGGGGTGGGGGTGTGCTGGGGATTGAACTCAGGGCCTTGCCACTTGCTAGGCAAGCACTCTACCACTTGGGCTAAATCCCCAAGCCCAGATACAGAATTCTTGCAGAGCAATTGGAACTTTAAAACAGGATCCTCTAGTAGACCCATCTAACCTGATTGCAACACCCTTACTATAGTTTCCGTTACCCATTGTTATATTTACCAACAGATTTTCATAGTATTCTGGGATTCTTTGGGATTTATTTTGTAATAAATGTCCTTCAAGAGATGTGTGCATTTGCAGTGGTGTGAGGCATTCAGTATATTCACTGACACATGAATGGGGATTAATTTCCTTTGCAAATAATTAGTGGGGATGCCGCATGAGCAGGCTCTGGGGGCCCAGACTGGAGACACAAGTAGAGGATGGGATGAGAATGGGAGGAGGCAAAAGTGACAAAGGAAAAGGCTGCTCATGGCAGGAGTTTGCAGCAGGGCAGAGCAAAGGTTTAACGGGGTTCTCCCAGGGTCTGCAGCAGGAATCAGGATGTTCTGAGGACATGGGCAAGACTGGTAGAATTTTTTTTTAGTTTGATTTTTATTTTAATGGTACATTTTAGATATACATAGTGATAACATTCATCATAGGGAATTTGTACTTGTACATGGAATACCTTGCTGCTTCTTTTTTTCCCATTCCCCTCCCCTCCTGTAGACTCTGATGTCAGACCTGAGCTTCACTGAGGACGGCTGAATATTTCTGTGGATTCCCAGATGAGCACAGTCAGGAGAAGCAGAACCATCATGTTTCTGATTTGACAGGGTTTGGTCCAATCTGCTTCTAATGCCCGAATCTCACCAGGACAATGGATGTCTTGTGACGGTCCAGCCTTAGCATCAGTACATTTTGCAGAATGTGAATGAGTTTCCAGGGAGATTTAACCAATTCATTTTCGAACAATTCATATTAGTAGACTTATCATCCCTTTATTTGCCCATATTACTTCGAATGACTTTCATCCAGAGGTCTTTGGTTTGTCTTTGGAATTGTGCCTAGTATGTCTGTGGCTCTTTCCCTATGTCAAATCTTTAATTATTGGGGACAAAATATACTTTGTATGCACAGGAAAGTGTTCTGGATCTTATTTCCAGCCTACACACTCTCTGTAAACACCATCCAGTATTTCTTCTATCTTAGAATATTAGTGAACTCTGACCAGCACTTTAGTGGGGTTGTTATTGGGTGGTCGTATTCCAAATTAACGTTGCTGAGTTCTGGATTACTCGCCCCTCCTTCTGGAATTAAAATTCCAGGTCCTTCCTGCCTTGAACAAAGAATCTAATGAAACAAGCCAAAAGTGATGATGATAAAGTTTATTTAGAAAGGCAAAATGGAGATTTGGAGACTCTGACTCTGCAGAGCGAGTTCAAGCCAAACAAAGAAAAAAATAAAAAAAGAAAATAACAACAACAAAAAAAGAAAGTAAAAATATGTACAGTGTCTGAGAGACATGGTATGCACTATCATGAAAAGATATGATAGCACCAGCTCCTCATGGCTTCCTTTATTTTATAGTGTCCAAATCTTGAGGAAACCTGTGAGAATTTCTGTATCAGGGTCCTGAGAGGCGGTGTTGGACTCTTGCACCTCAGACCAGCATCAGGTCTAGGTCATTCTTGTGAGAAGTCACATCTATTTGAGATTTCATAATTAACAGGTCTTTCCTGTAATTAAGCCTACTTTCCCAACCAGCTTCTGCCACATCCTACTCTCCTGCCTCAGGGTCAATATCTCTTCTTGTTTGAGCATTATTTATGCTCTAGCCATTTAAATGGAACGGAGTCTTATACGTCCCAACTTATATTTGTGTAGAACAATTTCTCCATTATTTCTCACCTTTTTCTTAAAGTTCAAATATCAAGGACTTCTTCTACAAATATATTACACCATTCACCCATCCATCCATCCACTCATTCATTCTGCATAATATTTAAGCAGCGTCTTCATAATACCATATAGCTAGGCACTCTTTTAAGGGATGGGCATATGGCAATAAACAAAGTGCTTTCCTTCTTGAAGTTTGTATTTAAGTTAGAGTGAGAGGTAACTGACACATAAACAAGTAATGTATGGATGAAATAAACTCAAGGAAAAGGCAGAGCTGGATGGAACAGCTTTTCATCTAATGCAGATGTTGTCATTTCATATACGGCGTAGCTCACTCTCCATATTTGCTTCATGCTTTATGTCATGCACCACCATGAAGGAAAATTTGGTGTGATGATTATGGCGACTATGACTAGTGCTCCTGCTACCAGCATTGTGTGCTGACATCATCAGCTTGCAGGACAGAAGTATGGTGAAGATATGGGCCCCTTGTGGCCACTCCGATTGGATCTAAAATCACATAGTTGTGCTACTTGGCCAAGATTTTTTGACCTTGAGTTTTATTTATCTGTAAAATGGGTGCATAAATACCTTTTTTATTTTTTATTTTTTACCGAGAGCATGTATTGGTACATTGTATACACAGTTATCACATTCATCATGGTTATTGTGTACCTGTACATGATGTATCTTGGTTCCCCCCCCCCTTCCTCACCACTCCCTTGTGCTCCCCCTTCCCTATTTATAGCAGGTTTATTTATATTTTTCCATTTTTTCCCTTTTCCCTTTCTTTCCTTTTTCCCTTCCTTCTTTCCCCTCTTCCCCCTTTCCAGTTCTCCTCTCTTTTGAATATTATCTTCCTTTTATATAATATCTACTACACCTCTTTGTCCCTATTTACACTTATGGTTTCTCATATCAAAGAAACAGTTTGAGATATACTCATGAGTGTCTGATTTATTTCACTTAAAAGTATGTTCTCAAGGTACATCCATTTACCTACAAATGTCTCTAGCTTATCCTTTTTATGGCAGAGTAGTACTCCATTGTGTAGGAAAAACACATCTTCTTTAGCCATTCATTAGTTATTGGGCATTTGGGTTGTTTCCAAGACTTAGCTATTCCAAATTGTGTTGCTATGAACATGGTTGTGCATAAATCACTGTGGTATGATGATTTTAATTCTTCTGGGAAGATGCCCAGTAGAGGAATAGATGAATCAAATGGCACCTCTAGTTGTAGTTTTTTGAGGAATACTAATTTCCACAGTGGCTGGACAAATGTACATTCCCACCAACAGTGGAGGAGGGTTCCTTTTTCCCCTTAGCCCCGCCAGCATTTGTTACTGGTTGATTTCTTGATATTAGCTGTTCTTTCTGGAGGGTGATGGAATCTTAATCTTGTTTCGATTTGCATCTCTCGAATGACTAGTGATGTCAAACACTTTTTCATATATTTGCCATTTTTATTTCTTCATCTGAGAAATGTCTATCATTTCAGATGCCCATTTTTGGATTGGGCCTTTAAATTTGGGAGGTTTGATGTTTTTGAGTTCTTTGTATATTCTAGGAGAGGCCTACTCAGCCCACAGAGCATAAATACCTTTCGAGGTGGTAGCAAGAATAAAATAACGTACTGTGCACAAGGCAAGTCTTAGCTTATAGCAGAAAGGAGGTATTCAGCGAATTTTAATCCCAGCCCTAACCCCTTTCTTTGCGTTTAGCTCATACATATGCTAGTAACAGTGTCCAACTGAGAAAGGCTAGGAGTTTAATCACTGGACGTATCTCCCATAGTGATCTGATTCAATTACACTGTATTTGGGGGCTTTGAATATGGTAGGTGGGTTTGGAGTCCATTCATACCCATTCTCCAAATAATGTATTACCAATTTATCCATGTTCATGTGTCTTTTTCTACAGGGATACTACCTAAGAAAGGCTGCTGAAATGATTATTGTATATGATGGTCTAGCCAGAAAGGTATAGGGGTTGCAGCCTAAATGAAATTGTGAAATGTGGGATAAGATTGAGAAAAATAGTTCTAATCAAAATAGGATACAGGATATAGACTGAGGCGAGGTGAATAGGTAAGAATAAGACTGGTTGAGGGTGAGATCTGGTAATTTCATTTGGAATGAAATAGAATCAGGAGAACCTGAAAGAAGAATAGTATGGATAGGAACTGTTTGAAAGCAACTGAACACGTATAATCAAAGTACAGAGGCATTTCTTAGTGTCTTTTCTCTTCTATGCCCCCCCCCCCCAGGGAATAGAAATATAACTGCAGCCGGCATTTTGGATGTCCCTGTGCTTTGTGCGAAATGATGCCAGTGTTGACAGAGACTCACTGATCCTCCCGAGAGGTTTGCACTGCCTCTTTCATGCGACTGTTCTTTGTTGGCTTTACGGCCCTCCTGTCTGACCTAATAGCCACAGCTTGCTGCTTGGCATGAGTCTTTCTTTGTCCCAAATACTAGAAGAATGGGAAAGACCCGTCTGTTTCTGTGGTAGCTCTGGACTGGAGTTCAGTGACCATTCTGCTCTGAGATTTTTAACAACTTTCCAACCCAACACGGTCATTTTCCCTGCAGAAAGCTGTTGCAGGTGAAGAAACTGGGGTGTCACATTTTCTCTATGAGCTAAAGGAACTTAGGCGTCTGGGGTCGCTGGAGAGTACAACTACTACTGCAGACGTTCTGATGCTCTAAAAGTTGATCTATTCAGAGCTCCTGCTTCTGCATCCCCATTGAGGTCCAGCAGGGTTACATCACACCCAAGGGCCTCTTGACACATGAGTGTTATGTGCACATCCAGGAGCAGTTCTGGCTGACAGTGATTTATCCTCCTTTATTTTCCAGCTCTGTCTTTCTTCTCAGAGAATCGTCTGGGATTGTGGTTAGCAGGCACTTGGGAGCTAGGATTCCTAGTGCTGGGTTTGCCTAAGAATCATTTCTCTCCATGGGCTCCTAAGGGGCTGGTATGATTGTTGATAAACTGGGGAGAAAGAGAGAGCAAGAGAGAGAGCGAGAGTGAGAGAGAGAGTGAGAGCGAGAGCGAGAGAGAGAGAGGGAAGAGGTGCAATGTATACAGTTTGGGTTTTGGAGCCAGACAGCCTTGTGAGCAGGGCAGTGACTATAGTGAAGTAAACGACCCCCTTTCAGATTCATTGAGGCTGAAGTCAGCATCTCAGCTTCAGGACCTGCTGTGCTTTTGCACCTTGCATGGTTCATTCACCTCGCCTGCTCCCGGCTCTGTCTGCAGGGTTCAAATTCTGGTCTTGGGACTTGGGTGGTTCATTTAACCTCGTGGAGCCTCGTTCCTCCTCATCTGTAAAACTGCCCAATGCTTACTTCTCAGGATGCCAGCAAGGATTAGATGATGTACCACAAGGATATAAAACGGAGGAGAAGCTCACAGAACACCTATTGCTACGTGGCATAATCTCTCCCTGAAAAAAACAAACAATAAAACTGATAAATCAACGACAAAGACCAGACTGCAATGACTAAGTTAGTTTTCTCTTGGAGTCCATTTTCTGAGTCCCAAGAGATCCCTCAGACTTGAACAGACCTGACACACATAGTAGGAGGAGCCAGTGGGCTACCAGGGCTGGACAGGCCATAAGACCAATATCCCGGGCTTTCAACCTCTTGCTGTATTTCCAAAGCAACCCCCACCTCTCTGTCTAGAGTGGCAAGTGGGAATGTAATCTTGGGAAGCAGAGTGTGTATGTGACGATGCCTGTCATGTCCTCCCCATCTTACTCCTCCAAATCCTACCTCTCTTTAAGTTCATGTATACTCCTCCTTCTCTTTGAAGTACTTCTACCCACTTCAGTTTTCCTCTGTTGCTTTGCCCGCTCTGCTCTGGAAGATAGTCAAGTCCTGAGATTTGAACAGAGTTGGGAAACAATATGGTGACAATGACTGTGTGTCGGCCACTGTGCTGGGCTCTACTATCATCCCCCCCGATGTCATTGCTAGTATTCTGATTGTCTCCTACAGCTAGAGATCACTGAGGGAAGCAGAAAACACCAGATTCAGAGTGAGTCTTTGGGAGCCAGTTGTGCCCACAGCCAGACAGTAACTTAATGGTAAAATCTAGGCTAGATCCTAGCACTTCCTAACCAAATCTTTTCCACAGTTACTTGTAATTGTCAGTTTTTCTCCTGTTGCTGTGTAAATATCCACTCAATGGTCAGGTAACTACACACCTGGTCCAACTAACCAGATGGTGATGTACTTAAAAGATGAGACGGCACATGATCAGCACTATTATCTTGACAATGCCCAGTATAACATCTAGCACATAGGACAAACTCTTTAAAAACTCTACCTTTGTGCCATTGTATGTCAGCAGTGTTTAACTTTCTGTTAATTTCTACAGGGACTCTGAGTTTGCTTTAAATCTCAGAGGAGACTTTGGACATGGACTTTTCAGCAACACTGAAACTTTCAGGAATCTGGCAACTTTAGCAATGGACTAAATGCATTTTGCATAAAGGATATGCATGAGTCTTTTGGAAGGCCAGGGGCAGAATATTATAGTTTATATCTGAATTTCTCCCTAAAGCCTCATGTCAATATACTTATTGACTCATTTTCATTTGTACCAAGGCACTCACATTCAGAAGAATTCCTACATGGGCAAAAGTTGTGGTATTATCTGACTAGATCAATTTCCAATGTTAGTTCTTATAGGAGTCCAGCTGTGTGCAATATTTGGGGGTCAGAAAGGCTTTTCCTACACGTCTCATATCTCACAGCATAGACAGTGACCCAACCCCTAGTGTTAGAGCCTGATGAAATCCAGGCGATTGAAAAAATCTAATTAATATGGTCTTAATTATGGCAGTAATAATACCTACCTCCCAGCATGAGAAGGTAGGATATTAAGTTAGTGATACTAAATTTCCCAAGGGTGATAAGACCCTTTAAGATGAATTAATTTGAAATTTACTGATATGAGAGAACAGAAATAGGCATATTTGAAAGACTCTAAAGGGGCAAGCAAACATCAATGTATCAGTTAATTGTACAGTCACTTAGAAATCTGAGGAATGATGTTAGAGGTACAATAGTGGTACCTCTGCTTTTAAACCATATCTAATGAGGCAGAGCAGGCAAAACATAGCAGCTCCCTTTGCCCTACCTCCAATTATACTACACTTGATCTTAGCCAGAAGGCCGAGAAGCGATTCCTACCTCCAATTATATTACAAATACATCAGTATAGTCACCTCTCCTCCTTTCCACTTGTTTTCTTTCATCCTGCATTACTTGTTCCAACCTTGCATTGTTCTGACTTAATTATGAAAGTGTCCTGCTCCTCATTTTGATGTGTAGACCTATGAAGAAGGCACAATCTCTCTTTGGATCCCCAGCTCCCAAGATGGTATCGGCATTTACTTGGTATCCACTAAATATTTCTTACAGCTGGTAATTAATTACCATATGCATTACTGTGAGCCTGGCTATTTTGGAAGGCTTTCTAGCAGAAGGTGGGATTTGACAAAGGATTGTTCTTGTAGGAAAGAAATAAAAGCTAAGGATAAGTAAGTGTAATTGGTTTGTATGGGCATTCACCAAAAGCCTGGGAATTCATGTATTATTCAGGAAATGGGGAAGCACTGGTGATATGAGTGCATTTGTGTTGAGAGTTCTACGTGTTCTAAGAATATTGCTCTGAACATGTTATTAATATACACAAAAGATTTTCTCCAGGAAGCCCCATGTCAGCCACTCAGTTAGATCTACATGTTTATCCTACTGCTAGCTCAGTTTTGCTCACTTTTCCAGGAAATTTCAGACTAAGTCAGGGAACATATTTGTAGCCTCCCTGAGGTCTCTACTGTGGGTACTTTAGAATGAGCTCATGTATCTAGACCAGGAATTGTGGGCAACTCATCATCTGTGTTGCTACCAGACTGTTTTGTAGTCATATTCCGCATCTTGTATCAATGATCACCTTTCACTTGAATGCTGTTCCCAAGATGTAATCCATCTCTCATTTGTCTTATATCTCCTTCCTCCTCCAGTCTTAGGCCCAGATATTTATTTTGCTTCTGCGTTGTAATTCAAGGTCTGAAATTAATGTACAGCATTACAGTCTTCCTTTACATTTCGGCTTCATGGAGCCCCATAGGCATAACCTTGAATTTCCTGGCTCTCATTAGAAAGGACCCCACTCAATGGGAAAGGCTCCCTATCCAGTTCATTCCCACATCAGCAGATCACCTGTTCTCCACCAGGTCCTCAACTGAATGGCCAGCCCATGAAATTACTCGAATAAGCCAAGTAATCCAGTGTGGCAACTAGGTCACCTCAGGCTTTTGTTACTAGAAGATTTGCCTCCCATCAACTGTGGACGAACAGGCAGAATTTATCATTGAGAAAACCCTAACTTCCAGAGCCAGGGGCAGACATCTGGATGAGAGAAAGAAAGCCATGGCAGGGAGGATGGACTATGCCCTCAAGAAATGGCAGTAAAGGGAAGAAAGGTGGACATTTGAGTGACGTCGAGTCACAAAATGATATCTCTTTGATATCTTTTGGCCTTGGTTCTTTTGATCTCTGTTTGAATTCTTTCTCTGTGTCAAATGTCCAATTATTTTAATTTCCATTTGGCTAGCCCCAGTGGTTGTTTTGGCCCCATAAACTTTCAGCATTCTCACCTTGTTATACTCATCTCCTCTAAATCTCATTCTTTTTTCATATGTTATTGTTAGATGTGGACTAAGATCACATACCTCCATCTCTTCTGTCACTGAAGGGAAAGACTCATGCCTTTCCCTGAGACAAGCCCCTTCTGCCATGCATGTTCAGACCATGTCTTTTTCTATCACCTCCAAATATTGAAATGCCTGTGTTTGAGGGAGCATGATGTTGACTAGCAAATAGAAAGACAAGGGGAAAAGAAAAAGGATTTGCCTTTGAATGATAAACCGTGTGTGTGTGTGTGTGTGTGTGTGTGTGTGTGTGTATGTGAGGCTCTACAAATTCTGTGGCCTGCCCTGAGAAGGAGAGTCACTTGGAGAAGCAGCTGGTCTTCAGAAGGGCTTTCAACATTAGCTGGAATTGAGCTGATGTACTGCTTGGGGGCAGAGCAGGAGGATTCTCCAGGAGGGTCCGTCAGGCCAGTAACAGGAGTGTAGGAAATAGAGTAGGATTTATTTAGGGAGGAATAAAAGCAACAAGGAGAGAATGGTAGAACTTCACAGTGGCAAAAAACCTAGGGTTGAGAATTTAGCTCAGTGGTTGAGCACTTGCCTGGCAAGCACAAAGCGTAAGGCCCTGGGTTTGATGTCCAGCACCAAAAAAAAAAAAAAAAAAAAAAAAAAAAAAAAAAAAAAAAAAAAAAAAAAAAAAAAAAAAAAAAAAAAAAAAAAAAAAAAGAACTACAGAGCTAAAGAGAAATCCAAGTAATTGAAGATTAGACTGGATGGGGAAAGAATTCAAATCAATAGGAAAAAATGTGAAGATGCAAGATAAAAAACAGATTTAGAAGGAGCCAGGCCAAGAAATAAAGAAGGCTCATAGGGGAGTTGACGAGAATAGAGAATTTAAGGATTCAGGATGTCCAAAGCAGAGTATTTCCAAGGCAAGTTCCCTGCTATTTCATTAGTTAAATTTGTAATTTGCCTTTTTGCCCTGCATTTGCAAACAAAACATTGCTCTCAGATTCAAGATTTAGACTTCTGAATCATAGTACAACTCATTTTTTTTTTGTATAAGTAACATATGTTTGGTGTCTTTAAACACAATTACTTTTGTATAATAAAAGTGTTGATTTGATGATGCGACATTTTCTGCAAGTGTGTTTAAGAGAGTTTATGTTTTCATAAGTTGCAATGAAACTCAATTATGTATGTGTAATAAGGCTTCTGATTGTTACACTTAGACTTTTCTGTATAATGAAGCCAGCAATTAGAATTTGCTTGCTCTATGGCTTACGAAAACACACTTGTTTTGGAGACAAAAGACTCTTAATGAGGCCCCTTTTTTGTTAATTTTTTTTGTTGTTGTTAAAAACCAGTCTATAACTCAAACATATAATTAGATTTCTTAAAGGTTTGGGTTTTTTGTTGTTGTTGTTATTTTTAACCTCTAAACACAAAACAAAGCAAAAAGCGATAACTTTGAGGCATATATCATTTCAAAGCTGCGAGCTTGCCGAGATCTGCAGCTTTACCTTAGCGGCACCTCCAGTGAGCGCCGAGGGTCTGCTCTGCCGAGGAGGTGGAGGCTGGCATGGCAGCTCTCTGGACACCATGCATGGAATTGGCACTGGCGCGCCTCATGGTTAGCTCTGGTGTGGGCACAAGTCCTACCCTACCCTCCCCTTCTGCAGCTACTACTTGCCTCAGAGGCCTGCTAATGCCAAGGCACACTGGTCCCCGGGTGACTGTGAGCGATGGCAGAATGGGCTCCAGAAACTTGCTGTCTCCCACCTCTTGTTCTGCACTTATGTGGCTCTTCTCCACCGGCCGTTCATTTCTCTGCTGGGCATTCATGTTATTTGCGCAGAAGGCTGCTTCAGACCTGGTTGTTCCTGATGGAGGGAAGCATCTCCACATGTGTCATTTTGAAGGAAATTCTACCTTCAGGGACATTTTCCCTTTAGTCTAATAGAGTCCTTATTTCTGGAAGTACCAAACATTTTATTATTTGTTAATAGCTTAATAAAAATCCATTTTTATAATTTATAATATAGCAGTTGAGAGGTTTTCTGTGGTATGTCAGTGTCCAGTGATGAAAACACAGAAAACTCTAGATATCTCAGCTAGATGGGGATTTACTACAGTCATTTGGTCACGCACATACATTGGAACGGTCAAAAGAGAAAAAATGATAGTGTGATTTTGCACAGTGTGTAAAAGAATGCACTTGTGCTGATATGGCTGCAGCTCTCCACAGAAGGCAGATGTCGCCATCACTAAGTCGCTGTCTTCTGCTGTCAGCAGGAATCCACAGGCTGCCATTCCTGATGACAAGATCGCAGAGTCTTCAGTTGCTCCCAGTTTCCTGTGGTTGTTGGCAGAGCCAGGAGGAGCTCGGCTTCCCCAGACTTCTGCCTTCCAGTCTCCTGTGTGCACTGCTCAGTGGAAGCTGGCCAGGGATTACAAAGGATAGAGTGTTGAGGCTTTCAGCACCCGGGATAGAGAGGGGAGCAAAGCTGAATAGAAACAGATCTGAGCATCAAATCACGCTATCTGCCACATTGGGAGCACAGAGAAAATGGTCGAGAGAATAGAATCATGTCTGGGAGAGTAAAACCTCCAGCAGAATTGAGGAATTTAAAAGGCAGCCTGTGATGTCACAACTTGGGACAGGATCATTGGAATTGTGATTAGGGACCTAAGAAGTTGAAGTTCTGTTCTGTGTTGCCCTGGCTAGACCCCATCAGGCGAGTCATTTTTCCTCTTTGGGCTTTATTCCTTTATGTTCAAATATGAAGGCAGAACTCAGTGATTTCTTAAAATTCTCCAGTAAGTGGAATTTCTTTGTGGTGTGACATTTGGATGAAAGGAATTTGGGGTGCATTTGGGGTACATTTTGTATCATAGCAATTTCTCAAAATGGTAACTAATTCATTAAAATAATTCATTAAAATATTGACTGAGTGTTGTGCATGTGTATGCACTTTTGTATATTTAACTAATCGTGTGTGCTTCTCAGTGTTTGAGTATGTGAAAAGCGTTGTATGCCAAGGTAACATACCTATCACTGGGCATAAAACGTCCGTACAGGATGTGTGATGATATGCGGCTATGGATGATTGATATCACCTTGGAAAAACACACCTTTTGAAGGTGAAGTGTAAGAATTAATGTGGGTGAGAAACGGAGCTCCCCCTGAAATGCTCTGGCTGCTGATCTTCTCTGTAGGGTGGATTGGGCGGTTTGGGTCCCAAGGAGGTAATCACTGGCGAGGACTCCCAGAAAACCTCAAGCACAGCTGTTGATTTCATGTTCAATCAACTCTCTGAGCAGTGGAGGAGGGCAAACAGAGTGAGGGCATTCTGTTGGGAATTATCAATATAAACGAGTGACAGGTCAGGTCTGATCACTGGAATTAACAATCTACACACCCAAGAAGTGTTCCATTCAACCACTTCTCAGAAGCAAACTATAAAATTTTAAACAAAGGATCCAATTAAATTTGATCCAATTTAAATCCATTCAGCTCAGAAACCTTTATTAAATATCTGCGATGGATTGTGCCCTGGGCTAGATAAGGCAGGAGTTACACATTTGAGGCTGGCTGGCAGGTGCTGTGCCGGTGCCGCCCTAGATTTGACTTGGAATACTCTCCTGTTCCCCGGAATTCTTGGTTTTGGTTTCTTTGTTACTTAATTGCATAGACTACATATGTATTTGGAAAAAAAGCATTATCAGCCCCATGCTTCATATAAAAGGTAATTTATGTTGAGACTTTCCTATATGCTAGACATTGTTCTAAACCCTAGAAAAGCACCACCATCTCATTACATTCTACTGTGATCCTGGAATTAGGCTATAACTTTAAACGTTCTTGTCTCCTTTTCTTCCCCAGTAGATAAAGACATCCAAACGCTGATAAGTTAAAGTGGCCTGAGGGAAGGAGCCCCTGGGATGCTGGCAGGAACTATGTGACCTTAAACCCTGTCATCACAACACTAAGATGTGCTATTTCTCAGACAGGGAAGAACTAGTCCATGAACTAGTCCAAGGTGAAATGGGATTGCCCATTTTCAACATATTTTCTCCTTTGCTGTATATAACTGAAATTCAAGGAGTCTAGTTTTTATCTCAATTTTGCTATTCTCTACCTATATCATCATCTTTGGCTTCTGTGAGTTCTGCGAGTGAGAAGTTAAAAAAGAGAAGTTTCACTTGGAAGCTAGGTTCCCATGTGATCTTCCCTACTCTATTCGTACTTGTCTAATCTGACTTCTTATCATCTGTTTCTCAAGTCTTTGCTTCCCAATCTTGTCACATGATTATATTATTGCCCCTTCTGGAACATTTGCCATTTCCTTTCTCCTTGCCCTTCAAGCTCTTCTTCCTCTAGGAAGCTTCTACCCTGCCCACTAGGACACACAATGCTCTCACCTCACTCTGAACTACTTCACATAAACATTTGTCTGAATGGCCTGGTTGACCTTTGCAAATAATGGCATATTTATTGACTTTTCATATGGGCAACACTTGTCTCCCCAGTGTTTGATCCTGGCAAGAAAGGGACTGTACATGTGTCACAGCTTTTTTTGGTCCTTACAGCACCTATTACCAATAAGTGAAAAAGGTGGTGAGCGATCTGTGTATCTGTTACTAGTTAAGGGGAGGGAGAGAGATTGATGTGGACTAGAATGGTTAGGAAGGAATCCTCGAGATGGTGGATTCTCAGCAGAGTCTTGAAGTTTGGAGAAGATTTAGAAAGACAGAGGTGATTCAGTACAGTGAGTATAAATGATACAGCATGAGTAAAGAGAACGTAAGGGAAACAACATGGAATTTGAAGGGGCTGCCAGGAAACGTGGCTCCATGACACATTTAAGCCGATTAGACCACAAGAATGTGGCTTCAGGGTGTCTCATACAGAGACAGACTGGCATTAGTGGTGGCTAATTAAATCTGGAGAGTTACTCAGCACTTTCTGTGCTGGGGAGACAAAGTTGAGGAAGACACGGCCTGTTTCTGATTACACAAGAGTTTATACTAAAGGCAGGGGATGAAGTTCACAATGAGCTTTCACATCATACAAAATGCAATTTAGGTCAATAGAAGAGGTGCTTCCAGAGCTCAAAAGGGTTCAATAAACTCTAGAGTGGGGGGTCCATGTGTCCTGGAGTTAGACATTCATCCCTGGTGCTTACCAGCTGTCTTACTGTGGGAAAATCCCTGGATTTCTTTGCCTTCTGTTTCATCACCCGTAAAATTGGATTAATAGTAGTGCCTAATCAAAGGGCTGCTGTGGGAATTAACCGAGACTGGCAATACGAAGTTAAGCATAGTGTGAAGCCCATGCATATATGCCATGATTTTTAGCTATTACTAAATCTTTACTTAAAAGGAGGAGAAGATGACCGACCCATGAATGAAAAGAGATGATCGCAGACTTCGTGACAGTGACACTTGGAGTGGAGCCTGGACAAAGTGTGGCACTTAGTAGGTGAAGATTTGAAGCTTGGCATTTCAGAGACAACAGATTCCCTGGGGGGCCGTATGGAGGTGAGGGTGTGCCTGGGTCTTGTGTGAACCACGGCTAGTTCAATTTTCGGGAAGCAAAATAAGAGTGATGTGGAGAAGATGTGATGCTTTGGAAAGACAGGAAAAGTATATGCAGGCCCTTTTGTGCCAGACCGACAGGTGTATTCTCAGGATTGCAGGCGAGGGAGGGACTCTGGGAATACGAGTCTGATATTGCTATAAACAGACACAGGTGATGCCAGGCTTGGCCCAGGGCGGGATTCGGAACAGTACAAAGGCTGGCAGAGGTGCTGTCCCCAGGCCTGCAGTGGTTAACCTACTGAGGTAAATACACTTTCTTCAAAGTCAGTCTCGGAGAGACTGAATCCAAATATCCGGGCAGCAATCCCCAGTGGCGCCAGAGGTAATGAAACATTGGTATCTGCTGCTCCTATCTGTTATTGCTGATATTCAGATACTGATGCCAATACCCAGCTCGGAGGGAGGAGGAAATGCTGCCGGGCAGCTTGTTTAGCTCATCTCCTGGAGGGTCAAGAGGAGTGGGAGAGACAGACAAAGAAGAAGGTGACCCCAGAAACCCAAACCCTGTTCCCTATTCTGGCTGAACAAGATACTTTCTATGTCCAGGAGTCATCTGAGAATGGGGGAAGGCCCCTCATGCTTCAGCTGGCTGTGATGCTTGGATTAACAGTGTTTGTACATCTTCTCTGAGTATGATTTATAATTTCAAAGTGCTTTTGCTTCTAGTGTCTCATTTAGGGCCCCTTATGAGAAATCCTAGACTCAGAAGACCCCAGGACTAAGGCAGAGGCCCTGTGCTAGTCCCATTTTGCGTCTCTAGCAGACAGAGCCCATCTTGAAGGGTTGGGGGAAACTGGGCAGAGTGAAAGACAGGATGCTCTTCAGGTGCACTCTGAGACAGCTAGGATCAGAGCTGGGGAACAGGAGGGAGAATAGCAAGTCTGTCTCTTCTGGCCCAACCACAGCAGTGGCCAACGGGAACAGGAGGGAGAATAGCAAGTCTGTCTCTTCTGGCCCAACCATAGCAGTGGCCAAGGGTAACAATAGGATTTGCTTTGAGCCGAGACAAAGCAATACTTGGAGTCTACTCCTAACTGATCGGAGCTGGCATTCAGAAGAAATCTACTTGCTTTCCTTGCAGTAAGGTGTTTTTTAGAGTTCTTCCCTGTTAAAATGTCAGTGCTGTGAAATGTTAGTGTATTAAATCACCTTCATGTCGATTCATTTGTTAGATTGTTGTGTGTCCTCAGGAGCGCTGAACAAGGTTGGAAGAGTTTGCTTAGGAACGGATGTCAAGCCTGACAGAAGCATGGAGGGGCTGGCGCTGGCTCCTGCGGCAGATATTTTGGTTCCTTAACAATCTCTGGAGACAATATATTGTCTATACTTGAGAGATCATAGTACAGGACCTTGGGCAAATCACTTAACCCCATTAGGTCCCATTTCCTCACCTGAAAGATGAGACTAATGACATCAACTCCACCTGTTTACAGAACATCTTGGAGGGTGAAAGGCCTCTGAGCGCGTTTTTACAGTATTTTACAAAGTATTATACAAATGCAAAGTACGATCATTTAGCTGCATTAGGAAGATATGAGCTCTCATTTCTCAAGTCAAATGCACATGAAGGGTAAGAGAAAGAGAGGGCGAAAGGAATGAATATTTATTAGGGTCCCAATTATCACTGATCTTAAATATATTATACCATTTCATTTCCACAGCCCCTCCATGACATTGACACTAGGCTGGCTCCGTGAGGTTGAGACCACATAGCTACTCTTTGTCAGAGATGCAGTTTGAGTTTGAACCCAGTTGTGTCTGGGTTCTCTTTGGTACATCGCAGTCCAGGACCTCACCGGTGCATACCCTCGCTCTCTCCCTAAATTCTTCATTCCAGGCAGAATAAGACAGGTCAGAAATTAGCAAGTGCCCTGTGACAGGCAGGAATCGGAGATTCAGAGGACGAGAATAGGAAGGCACAGTGTGAAAGTCAGATACCTTTTCAGCAGGCCTGAGTACGAGGGGAAGGGTAACTTGGGAAAGAAGCACAAAGGAGACATTTTTACTCAGGTCGTACTGAGCCGGTGTGAAACTAGCACACGGTCTGTGTGGGGGAAAGACCATGCCAAGGAGGCACCAGCTTGCATTTCAGGTGAAAGCAACACAGGTTGCTATCAGGAGTGTGAATGTAAATTCTGCATGAAGTCGCATTACCCAGATTCCATAGAACATGGTGGTGTCTTATCTATTCAAGTGATTTATTATCACTGTATTAAAAAAAGATTCGTAGGATGAGTGCATGTGACTCAAATGATGTATGTGCACCAAAGCACTAAGCAGTGCAGTGTCACTCATCACAGTAAGTACCGATGACCTAAATACTTTTAATTTGGCCTCCATGAATTTGAGGAGTCACATAGAGTTGGAACACCAGGGCAAAGCAAACATACCCATTTGTCGCACACTTCAGCTGTGACTCTGTGGAGTTTGATGGTTTAGGATAAGTGACCTAAGCCAGTAACTCCCTCACTTTTTCACTGTGCATAAGGAAAATTGTGGCGTGAAACAATTTCAGTATAACAACTGATGTTCTTTTTTTGTTTTTGCTCTTGGGCCTAATATTGTAAATCAAATATCTTTGGTATATTGGACCAAATAACATGGAACACTTAATTTCATGTGCTGTTTAAGCACAGTTTCTCCCCCAGCCCAAAGCTAGTACTAGGGGGAAGGAACAGGATGCTCTAAGCAGAGGCATAGAGCTGGTCCCATGGCTTTGTTTTCTGTGTGAGAGAGAAAGTAAGAGGAGGTATTTAAGGAGATGCTAGATCCCCTTGTTTTAACTGCAGCAGGAGGAGGAATCAGCAGAAAGAACCTCTCTTCTGGCTCCTTCATTGATGTGCAAATCTGTGGAGTCCTGCTTTGGGGAAGCTGAGGGAGAGAAATTTGAAGGATGCAGGAGGGAGGAAGGAAAGTCAGCAGTACAAATAAGAAACGTGGTAGAAGCAGATCAGCTCCAGGTCAAGGAGCCGGAACATGGATGTAGATTTAAAATAAGAGCTGCACCTTCTCCAGCAGTTCAAAAGAGTTTGAAATGGCATTCGAAGCTCACCCAAGGCCATGGGCCCGGCAGAAGAATGCTAGCGATGTTGGTCAGGGGATCAGAAGATGGTCTGGGCCTGCGAAGTGTCCAAGGAGTAGAGGCAGGATAGGGAAAGGGTCCCTGTGGAGTGACAGATTTTTGCTTATCATACGATAGAGCAAAGCAGAATGGTCCAAAGATGTAATGTTTTGTCTTGGATTCTTATGTTCCCGTACTTAGACAAGTGAAACTACAGGCCAAGTTTACTGAAGGGGCTACGATGTCAGGTTCCCATACCTAATCGTACGTTAGGTTGATCTGGGAAAGTTCTTGAACAGTATAGAGTCATGTCCTGTAGTGTTAGAGATTATGCTTCAGTGGGTGATGGGGGAAGAATTGAGATCTTACATTTTTAACAAGATTCCCCAAAGATTAAAGTTCATAAAAACATCTCAGTAATTTTTATGAAGAATGTTAAACTATTGTTGGGTGGTTGTGGTCAGTGTTCTCTAAACCCATTCCTTTCCTGACCCTTAATCCAGTGAAAATCCTAGCCGGATAGAATTTATCACATGCAGTATCTTCTCTGACTCTGTCAGATTAAGGTAAGTCCTGCGGCTCCGTGTCTGTATTGGGGCACCTTTCTGACATACTTGCACGGTTTCCTGCTGAACTTAACCCTGACTCCTCCTTAGGTCTCTGGCTATCACTCTTCCTTTGAGAGAAAGAGCCTAATGCTGTGCAGCAGTGGTTCCCAGGCTGGATTCACCACATGAAAACATTCAGGATTTTATGTAAAAAACACTAAAAATTTATCCAGGAAGTACCCGTATATAAATGAATAACCTCATAATTTTTATTAATGTTTAAAATAAATTGATAATTTTGATTATCTCTCAATATTGTAGTGAGGGTTTTGCTTTTTTTTTTTTTTTTTTTAATTTCAAAAGCAAGTACCCAGGGCTACGTCAGTTTCCCATCAATCACCTACTCTGTCAGCCGGATGTCTTTTTACTTTGCTGTTTGTTGGGGAGGGCTGGCTAACTGAACCCTTTTGTTATTTCATGCGTTCGGACACAAAATTAACCACAGGAAGAGGGAATGGACCATGCAATTCAGTCAGGTTGGAAGTTTCTCTCCTCCACGGGCCTGTGTGGGTGGTTCATCAGAACAGGAATCTGGAAATTAGGTGGGAAACACGTTGTGTTGGGAAGCACCTCTCACCTGTGGAGGTCCCCTGTGTGCTCACAGATAAGGCCGTTCTAAATGTCATAGCCTTTTGGGTTTTTCTTGGCAATACCATCTGTGGATCAGAAATACGCAGGTATAACTTGTGGCTGGTTGATATTGTCTGACAAAAGCCAATGACAAGGAGAAAAAAGGGGCCCCATGAGGAAGAAGGACATTTCTCAGAGTGGGCTGGTTGTGAGAAAGGCACTTGATTCCATCCTGATCCAGGGCTCCTGGAGGATCGAGGCTCACTGGGACAACACTGGGAAAAACACTGGGCTGCTATGGAGCATCTTCTGGAAGAACTAATCAAGAAAATATGAGAATGTTTCATAGTTAGGCTCCCAGGTACTAGTCCCGTGCTACTGGAAGTGGCAGTAATGATGACAGTCCAAGAAAGGAGCACCGAAGGCAAGTGTGAAGCCAGGTGTACACTGTGGGGAGCCACACAGAAAAAGAAGCAGGTGACTAGGTCAGAGAGTAATAGGCAAAAGATGGGCTGATAACCATACACAGCGTGAGAAATGGTCCTTTCCCACATCCTAATGTGAACACATGGAGTTAGAGCAGATCCAAGATTTCCCTCTGGAAGGGGACAATTCTGTGACCTTCAGGGCCGGGGCAGTGCAATGACATACCGAAGTAAGAACTGGCCAGTAACTGGCCCCGGGGGTCATTCAAGGTATGTTTATGATTTACTCTCATTATTCCAGGTGGCACTGGGACAGTCATGGCAGTAATGAAGGAGATGTGGTTTGACTTCAGAATAAAATGGATATGGGATCATAAACAAATCACATCCGAGTCAATCACAATATCTGCCCTTCCTCCTTTCCTTACTGACTCTATAGATTCAAAATCAATGTACATGTATTTGCAAGGTTATTAAAACTTTAGCAGGTACTATTAACCCCCCTCTGACATGATGTATAGGTAACTTACAGTTTAGTTGCGCAAAAAAGACTTAGAGATGTTAGACAAGGACATTTCAAACAGGAAATTAGAGAAAGTTGATTTTAGGAGCTTCATGAGGGAAGCAAGGAATGACCTGGCTTAGAAAGGGTCAAGTGGATTTGTACAAAGAGAAGCTAGCAGGGTGTGTGCCTGGGTGATATTCTACCTTCTGCCTCTGTAGGCTAAACACACCAGAATCCATCATGAGCTTTGATGTGTTTCCATTAATTTTGGTGACCTGGGACAAGTGAGTTAATCTTCTAATTCTCAGTTTTCCTACCTGTAAGTAGGGGTAATAGAATTTAACTGGACTTATTTTAGGAACTCAACTAGGTAATATGCTCAAATCCTCAGCATAAACCCAGGCACTTGGTAGGGACTCAACATGGGTCAGATGGACTTAGTAGGAGCGGTGTCAGATTACTAGTTTCCTTCTGTGTTTGCACAGGTTGGACATTTAATCTCATAGAGGTCACCACCATGCCGCTTTTTCGAATGGATTTCGACACTCTAGGTCTGGTAAGCTACTGTTAAATTGCTTCTCTTGGTTCTTCCTGAACATTGTAGTGAACTGCCCCGCCTCCTGCTGTGTCGCTTTGATACAGACCCTTTCCTACACCCCCACATTTTGTGGGAATAAACCATAGCAACAAATCTAGTCATAGCGTTAATTACACATTGTTCATGCAGCATCTGAAGCGAGTGAGTGAGGAAGGAGAATTTGGTTACTTCCAGGCCATCAGGGCTTTTCAAGCAATAATAACTTACTGTCTCTACTAAGTACTCCTGATGCTTGCTGTAGAGGAGACATGCAGTTCTACATACAAGCTGCATAATCCATTCCTGTGAGACCACGTACTCAGGGAGTCAGATGTCTGCCACACTGAGTGAGAAAGGGCAAGGTTTTCCTTTCCCAGTAAGGTCAGAGTTTTATTTTCCCTCTCGCAGTGTGTGAGACAGGGCATGAGGGAAACGGCAGAACTTGATGAGGTAATGAGGAAGGGGTGTATTGAAGCAGGAAACTATTAGTTACAGGGGCAAGCCTAGAGAGCAAAACTAACTTTCTAAGGTTCAGAATGTGAAAGCAAGGTTAGGCATATATGATTCTAAGTGTATGTATGCATGCTTGTTGGTGAGGGTGCATGTGCCCACATAATGACTGTATGTGCGTATATGTGAGCTTGAGTGTACATGCATGTGTGTGAATGTGTGTAGATATGTGTGTGAATGCATAAGTGCTCTGTGTGTATATTTTTATACTCTGCCACCTAGTCCTCTGTTCCTTTTCTTTTCTGCTGGGCTACTACTCTCCTCTCTCTGTCTCTGTCTCCTGTCTATTTTTATTGAACAGCTGTTATCTTTCGAAGACACTGTACGTCAGGCATCCGGTTAAGTGCATCTGGGTAACAGTCCTCTGAGGATGCTTTTATAACTGTAGGTTACATGGAGGAACCAAGCCTCAGGAAGCGGAGTAATTCACCAAGGTCAGGGGTACGAGGTCAAAGTCAAGCAGGCACAGCTTTCTATCTACAGTCTGCTTTTAAAGTCCCTGCCTGGGACCAATGGGCCGTCTCTGCAACACTCTCATGTTTTCCAACATCCCTTTGAAGCACTGCCTCCAAACCCCCAGCTGTGCTCCTTGTTGGTGTTCTGTCCTACTCCTGTCCACTCCTACAATGAGGCCACCTTCTCTTTTCCAAGGCAGCCTCAGGAAGCATTTTTAGCACCTGTTTCTGCACAGTGGGCTTCTACTTCTGTGGCTGAGTACAGAGTTTGCTGGTTTTAGACCTGGGCTCCAAATGCCTTAGGGATAAACATGTATGTGTGACACTGGGCCTCTTGGGTGCTTCGGGGTCATCTTCGAGCCAAGAGCAGGCCTAGTCTTCCCGGGAAGATCCTCTGAACCCATAGAAATGTGCCCAGACCCTCCAAAATCACAGACAGGGCAGCATGTGGCAGGGCTAGTGGAGTTGGGAGAATTTCTGAGGGTGATGGGAATTCCACAGGCAGACTTCCACGCTCTGGGTCTCAGTGACAGTAAAAAAAAATTCACCCTGCTGGTGTAGTCAAAATGTCTTGGGATGGGACAACTCTGAGAAACAGTGCTACCTAGGAAGATGGATACAGCAAATGATGCCTAGCTTTTTGCACTTGAGGATGAAGCAGTTTCCTGGACTAGCATGTACAAGAGTCAATAACCTTCTAGGCTGAAAGTACAGACAGGCGAGCACTTGAATTGTGTTGCCCAACATGGTAGGATTAACCACATGGTGCTATTGAACACTTCAAATCTGGCTAATCTGAGTTTGTGTGTAAGTGTAAAATACACATGAGATTTGGAAAAGTTAGTATAAGAAAATAAGCACAACATACGAGTAACTGTTTTATATTGACTACATGTTGAAATGACAACATTTTAGATATACTGCATTATAGTAAAATTAACTCTACCTGTTTCTTCTTACTGTTTAAAAATGTGGCTGTTAGAAATTTTAAAATTACATATATGGTTTGCTTGTTTATCTTTTGCAATATTTCCATTGGACAGTGCTGTCCTAGAAGTTCAGTTCAGTGAGGACCTTTAGACTGCGCAGAGGGCTTTGGAATCATGGACGGCTGCATGCAAGATTAACGGCAGGTGCTGAAGTACACCTTGCCCACGTTCCAGCCTCCTTCTGACTGAACCTGCTTGCACTGGCTTCTGAGAGGGATCTCTCCTGGTGAAGTAAGTATGCAGCCTACGTGTGCATGACTTGACACTTTCTTCTCAAATCAACCATTTGGTTTCAAATGGAAGCATTGTTCTAAGGGATCCGTATTCCCCTCGTAACGCTATTTCTAAACTGCTCTCCTTCCCTGTTGCTCCCATTCCATGTTTGTAGCTCTCCATCTGTCTCTCTCCTATTTGTCACTTGTTTCTAGATGTTCAGCACTATTCGAGGCTCACAGACCTTGCCAGACACACAGACCTTCGTGAATCACCCACCCTTCCTCTACCTTTTTGAGTTCTGACTTTTGAACTGTACCTTTAATCACACAGTGCCCCTTGTTCTTCTCTTGTGTCACATCTGGAAGTCCTGTGCTCTGCGACATATCTGATCCCTCACCAGGTCAAACGGAATAGGTAAATACTTGATGTGTCCTTTGTGTGTCTAACCTCCTGCCTGTAAATTCTCCAGTAGAGGTGTGTTTCTTGTTTGCCTCAGTCTTGGAACAGGTAAAATGCCCACAAAAAAAGAGTGAGCGTCATTACCCCACACTCTACAAATGAATGTAGCTGTTGGAAGATGTGAGGTAGGAGAGAAAGGAGCTCTGAGAGAGAAAAAAACTGTTAAGGGAATGTGGGGTTAAATTGGCTAAAGTACGTTTGGTCACCTTTCCAAATCTCTTACCACCTGCCTTCTCCAAGGGTCTGGAAAGAGTTCACATCCTTGCTTTTTCTTTCACACCACAGAGCTGGGATAGAGGAATGAACCTTGTGACAGTAAATCAACAGAGCTGAGAGATCAGTCAGTCAGTCAATCTTAAGAGCATTCTTGGATTTGTGGATGCCTTGAGAAGAATGCTTAGAAAAACCGAGGATAGGGTAGTTATTAAAAGAGATTAAAGGGTATTAGCCAGTGCCTCAGCAAGTTATAATTAAAAAAGGGAACGGAAAGGAAACAGGAGACTAATTTTTCCAGTCGCTGAAATTTCAAGGAGAGGTGAGCTGGCCTGTGAACCATTACTGCTTTGTATTAATTCTCCTGTGTGGTTCAATCTAACCCAAATACATTTCTTTCTCAGTTGGAAATGCCCTAGTCAATTTCACTGTATAATACAAAGAAGAGGCAGCCTGAGCGACTAAGCAGCCAAATTCACCTCGGATGGTATTATTCTCTGAAGGATTTTAAATCCTGTTCTGAAAATAAATGACTTGTTTCTAGGACACACCCTTGACATGAAGAAGGGACTTATCATGGTGTCCATCTGAGGAATCCGAGTCCAAGAGAAGTAAAAGCTTAGATCCCCCTAGAATACCTGACAGTTAAGTGCATTACTAAGCAGCAACTTTGTGGCATACATTGCAATGATTTAGTCCGCTTTCTGGGAATTAGGAAAGCATGAGAAAAGTGCGAGGCCACCTAACTATGAGATTTAACAAAGTCCTAATTCTTCCCCTCAAAAATCTCATACGCTACACTCAAAGGTCTGAGATTTTCTATTAGAACTTCTGTGTGTGAACTTCAGAAGTCTCTGCTAACATGCAAATAATCTGAGTAGTGTTCTATTCTGCTTGACTAATGTCATTCATTTACCTTTAAGGATCAGAAGTCTGAGAACTGCTTTTAGAAAAAGGAGCCTGAATCATTAGGTTGTTGAGTAACCAATGAGAAAGTGGGATGTAACAATCTCGTCACTCTTATTTTTGTGGAAATTCAATTTTGATTGTTATAATATGTAATTTTATTACTTTAAAAGATCAGACAACATTGGGACTAAAGCTCTTGGTATTATTACCCAAAACATATTTTTTAAAACTAGCCACATTTAGGACAAACATGGAGGACAAACATGGAGTTTGGATGGAAACTTCTTCCAGATTTTAGTGTGAAAGCTTCTAGTTTCTGGCCATTTAGTGTAATGTTGGCTGTTGGTTTGTCATATACGGCTTTTATCATACTGAGATATACACCTTCTGGGAGCGATTGACTTCTTCATCTGTAATTTTTATATTTAGGGCTCCGTGAGTTTAGTATATTCTCACAGTGGTTTCCTGGTCCATAGATTAGCAGCAACATAGACAGATATGGCAGTATCAGAAAGTGGCAGCTGACAGTCTGGCAGAGGGAAGAGAAAAGAAAAATTTAAAAATCGGACGTCAGATTTTCATAGGTTACAACAGTCTGAGGTCAGCTAGGATAGGAAGTAAGAACACTTTATGTGTCAAGAAACCCTCAGATAATACCACGTGCCGGTGGAGAAGTCACTGATTTTCCTGACCACAAGACATAAGAAAACATTGGAATTAGGTACAGCCTCCTCGCTGAGCTGCAAGTAGCTGTAGAGAAGGGAAATTCAATGTATTGGGCTACTAGCTGAGGTCAGTGGTTTGCACAGATCATCTCTTGAGTCCTTCCACAGTTGTAAGGAGTAGGTGTTACTGTTCCTATTTTAGAGAAGAGAAACAGAGTATGATAGCAAATGAAGATTAGGGTGACTGGTGTAGGTACCACTTGAGTGCCTAATATCTACCTTCCCCAGCCCATTTTCTGCGTGCCACTAGGGTTACATCATTGCTTCTTCCCCTTTTATTATGATTGTTTCTGCCTTCCCCCCTTTCTACTCATTTTTTTCCTTAGCTCAGTGTCTCTCCCTCTTTCTCTCCAGATTGCCAAACCTTTTCTGTGCGAGGGGGTCTCGCACAAGCGCCACATGCTCACAGAACACTTCTCACCACCCATTGCCTGGCTTTCCTGTCTGTCTCTTTTCCACAGCACTTGTGGCAACTCTGAGTTCTTAGTGATTGTTTCCTTGGTATTCATCACGTTTTATTTGGTACATCATCGTGCTTGATTTTGTCTCCTTTATTTATTTAGCCTCCTTTTTAAAAGGCTTGTTTCCTCAGATCAGAGACTCTTTTGCTCTGTTTCCTAAGTCCATGTAAGACACATCCAGACTTCTGGTAAATTCTTGACTATTTTGAATGCTGCATGACAAGTCTAAGCAATCCTTTCTACTCTTGTGATTTTTTTTGACTAGTTGAGGCCCATCTGCGTCCTCATCTGTAAAACACACACCTCCAAATCCTGTTTTGGGAATGTCTGAAATTGTTTTAAGTGTCCTTCCTGGCTCTTCTCAGAGCTCAACTGGCAACTCTGCCTGACCTCTACCAGAGAGACTTCATCCTTCAAGTTTTGAAGTCATCAGTTATAGTAAATATGTTGAACATCACGTTGATTAATTGTTGTCGTCCTAAAAATTAGAGACAGCTAAATCAAATTTCTTTGGCACCTTCTAGCCTCACTCCTTTATCTATCCCACTACATTTTGTCCTGAGTAGTTTCACCCAGCTCCCTTTTCTCTTTTGTCTTCTTCTTTCTTCCTTCCAGCCCGCAGTGAGTGCTCCCGCTGTCACTTCCCTCCATCCCCAGAAATCACTGTCCTTTGCCAGCACAGACCCTCACCCCCGTCCATTCTCTCCTCATAAGGTCACTTCATCAAACTACAGCTCATTAAAGGAAAAGGCAGAGAAGCGATTCAGCATCCTGACCCCCGATATTGTAGCTGAAAAAGCCCTTTACCTTTTATATTTTAGCCTGAATAGGTGTATGACTCAGTAGTAGAAGGATTTGTAGCTGACACTCAATAGAAGCTGCTCTCGAATTTTGACAAATCCCATCTTGAGCCAAGAAGAGAAACAGATATTGATCCTAAGTGTACCTAATTCATCTCTGCACTTGTAATCCCAAAAGAAAATGCTTTCTATGACCAGAGGGCAGTCAATATTTTTTCCATCTTGTAAAATAAATAGCAGTTATTTTGGTGTGTCTTCATGCGTCCAGAGCACCAGAAGTAAACAAAGAGTTGATTTTTCCTCTTTCTACAGTGAAGTTATAATAGCTACTGGGTCCCTTGTTTGGACTAATTAAAACCACATCAAATAATTTGGATTGATGAGTGACTAGGGGCAATTGTATCATACTTTGGCCACATTAACAAGGAAGCCTCAATCCCCAGGCTAGGAGTGGTATATCTGCTGAGACTCAGCTGGAGACATACAATAAATTGCAAGAGAATTCATTTCAGGGGACTCACTCTGACTCTGGCAGGATTACAGTTTTAGCCACACCAGGGAGGTGTTCATACCAGCCAGGGGTCTACTTACAAACATGCTTTTATTTATTGTCCTTCCTTTCCTTTACCTGTGAGAGTAGAGTTAGTTATGGGAGAACTTCCACAGGGTTACCAGGTCAGGCCAGATAGAGAACTGTTCTGTTTCCACAATCATTCTGTATATTCTCAACCCACATAGAAGGTCACAAGTTGTTGGAAATACTGAAAAACTGATTTATGTCTATATTGATCTAAGCCCCATATCATTTCCCAACCACTCAAGGTCAACTCCAACCAACGAGCACAAAATCTCTCTGAAAAGATGCATGTCAAGCACTGTGACTATATGTGGAGTGGAGCAGATGCATCTGCTCCATTCCAGTTTTTTCCACCTAGGAGTAATGATTTTGGTTATGACACCCGACTAGTTTACCCAGAGAAGCCAATCTCTTAGCTTTCTTGAAGATTAAGACCACATTGGAGATCAAATTTGGACCAGTTAAGTTTCAAAAAGGGTACTGGTTTCAAATTACATTTCATTTGATTTTGGTGGTGTAAGAGAGCTATACAGATTTCTCACAAATTTTCTCTCAGTGTCCTGTGAGAATTCTTATTTGAATGGAATTAAAAGCCTTATTCAGAGAGACAATTCTGATTTTCTCCTAATTTGCCTACTTGGTTGGGTGCTGGATAAACAAGCCATAACAACACAACACATTGATGTTGGGCAGTTGTGCATATGTTTTTCATTCTCTAGCCAAGACTGCTCATTCCTTCTTCTTGCGACAGACCAAAGACTCTCCCATTTGGTGTTAATGGTGTCCAGCTCATTTTCCCGTGGTAGACCTGCAGATTCTGTACACCAGCCCTGAGAAGTTTCATGTGAAGGCATGGAAGGCTCTGGTCCAAGACTCATTCTGCCTATCGTTGTGGGGGTGGTGGAATATAAACTAGGCAAAATTAAATATGATTGTTTCTAAAAGTATGATGTTTCTACCTAATGTGAATTTGTAACTAAGTGTCAACCACCTTAGTAAAAATATAAAAGTAAAAATATCTCATTAATGTGAATGGGCAAGTGACATATTTAAATTAAAGATCATAACTTGATGAGGAATTAGACTCCCTGATAGCTGCCCTTCCTATTGGACCAAAGTAATCCAGTATCCCTGGTTAAGTCACTTAGTATTTCTGGTTTCAATGTCCTCATTGTTAAAGGAGAGGAATGAGATTAGATGGCCTCCAAGCCCCCCTACCGCTTTAATTCTATGAATCAGAATCTCAAAGGCATGTAAATAAGCCATTTGAAGAGATTTACATTGTTTTCTTTATAACTCTAATGCAGAAATTGAGATATTGGGTTTATCTCAGCATGATTAAAACTCAAGCAACTCAAACTTATGCTGTGAATCTCCTTAGTGAATCAAAACATTTATCAGGGTTCTTCTTCAACACCCACCCAACTTCTAGGTTCCCAGGGACGAAAAATGTGGTGCCTATTGGCAAAGCTAGTACTCTTACAGTGTACACGGTCTGTGACAGTGTGTTTCCTAGCATAGCAGATGCACTGACATACTTGTGTCTTATGTGTACCTATTCATAATCATGAGTTCTACTATATGTTAAAAACAGAACTCTATAATAGTCTCATCTGTTTCTTCTTTTTTACAGACAAGAATACAAAGCCCCAGTGAAAAGAAGTTGCTCAAAGCCATCTAAGTAATTGAAAATTTTGAAAGCTGAATGGCTTAGCTGCCACTTGCTTAATCATTATTATTTTTTGTGTATTTCCTCCCACAATTCCACAGAATGTACACATTGTAACTGTATAAGTTTTTATATCATTGAGGCAAAATATAAATATCCTTTGTAGTTTTATTTGTACATCCATCAATTAACAAATGCATTTTTAGGACTCATGCTGCATTATTAAGATCATCCACAGACTTCCTCCTCAATCTGTTGAGGAGCTGACACAGCCAGTCCTCCCAACCTCCATCCCTGTAACTTATCCAAAGGCACAGAGTAAACCCAGGCCAAATACAGATTTCTCTTCTTACTGGTATTTTGAGAGTCAAGCCTGGAGCAGGGGCTTTTAGTGTTCCATCTCTAATACCAAGCTGGAATTCATCCAACTCTCCTCACTTTTCCAACATCTCACCTGGTTGCTGCTTGAATACATCTAATAAATGGAGTCCCCCACTGACTGAAATAGCCAATTCTGCCATAAGAATGTTGTTTTCTGATTTCAAGCTGAAATTAGATTCCCTGTGACTCACACTCCTCTGTCCATGCTTGTTCTTTTCTGCCTTGTGTAGTGCTAACGCCTACACCACAAAACCTCTTACATATTTGAAGACAACTACAGTGTCCCTGCTATGCCAGACTTCCATTGCCAGGCTCAGCCTTCCTATTCTATTCTCCCTTTCATTCTTCACACTGTGTTTCCCCTTCTTTGGATATTTCTTATCGTCCTTGAATATTGTGCCCCAAATAGAACATGATTCCCTGGATGTTCTCTGATCAGTGTAGAGTGTAAGGAGCTGCTATTCAACATGAACAGGATACTACCTTTCCATCAGGCACAGAAACTCATCAGTTTTCACTTATTGCTTTGTTAAGGGGTGATGAATTTGCTCAGTCTGTCCCTTGGTTTCTCAGCAGAAGGCAGGCAGAGGAGCAATGGGCTTGATTTCAAGAATCTCTTTCCTGCTAGAACACTGAAGAGCCTGTCAATATCTTTTCTAGGTGCATTTTATCAAACCGATATTCCAATAGACAGCCATTAGCACCTCACCCTATGCTTCAGAATCACATTTGGGGGAATTTACTTTGACTGATCACAGCTTGCAGGGATCATTTGGTTCTATGGATCCAATCTTATGTTTCGGAAGCTATTTCCTATCAGCGATGATGTGTGTACCCCTTGCTCATACTGATTTGCAAAGAGCAGGGTAGAAATGAGTTCTTTGATTTTCTCAGTCTTATCTAAAAGAAAGAACAATCTCTCGCTTCAATTCTCCCCACCTCAATAAAAGCTAGCCACTGAAGATAAAAGATACCACACCTTCTAAGAAATCTGATGAAAGTAAATTGTCACCCCATTGACATATTGAAATGGCAAATTGCACAATGCACTTTCCAGACCCCAGCAATATGGATGTTTTTCTGTCTAAAAAAGTATCTGATTTGGAAAGTTTATTGTCCTATAGATTGGAATGTGGTGATCGGTCAGATAAAACCATCGAAGGCAGAGTAACTCTGCCTCTTACAATAAGCTGTGGATGGATTTTCATCAGGATGCCAAAGAAAGATACAATTCCTAAGTAGACAGGATTGAAGGATATAATTCTCTGCTGCTAGCAGAGCAGTAATATAGGTGAGAGCCTAGTTTAATCGTCCAAAGGAAACAAAAGCCAATTGTTGATAATAACAATAGATTTTACAGGAAAATATGTGATAAGAAAGAAACTCGCATTGTTTGGGACACCTGTAGTTAATTACTGCAGCTAAAGACATTAAAATCAGTTTCTTTGCTCATATATCTTCATAGACTGTTTGGCAATATTAAATGACAAAGGCTTAATAATCAAAAGTACTGAGTTAGCAAATGTTTTCTAATTTTAATAACTTCCTGTTGTAATTACCAAGTCTTAGAGTGAAATGATTTAATTAGAAAGTAATCAAGAAGTGTCTACTGTTAATTGAAGGAATTATAAAAGATCTACATTTTTAATATATTTCAGAGGTAATAAAATTAGAGTTTACCATAATTATTTTTAAGCCACCCTGACATCGAATATTTGATGTGGGAGCAAAGTATTTGGTAATTCTAAGGGTGGCATCCACATCAAAAACGGAGTGGAACTGTAAGATCTCATGCTTCTTGTCTAGTATATAATAATAATGATGGTAATAGTAATGATAACAATTAACGACTAGTATTTATGGAGAATTTACCACCTGTCAGGAAAAAATTATTCAAAGTTTAAAAAAAAATCATCTTTTTTTATTCCCCAGTGTATCTTCTGTGCACATAATAGGCCGCCAGTGAATAATTTAAAATCATGTTGAATGAACACAGGGTAGAATCATACATAAATGATTGTGATGAGGTCCTAATCTCAGTTTTAATGGCATTGGTCTCACACTTATCAGAAGTACTTGTGTGTCAGCACATGATCTTTTGCGGTATGTAAACTTACTCTCATTTTCCCTGAACTCCAGAGTACAATATATGTTTTTTTACATACGTCTAGTTCAGTTCAAGTGGCAAAGACCTTGCCACAGATCCCACATTACACATTTTCACTGTTTGTGCCTTGTTTATACTTATAATGTCCAAGTGTTCAAGGACTTGTTATTAATGGGTATGTGAAGGATGAAAGTAAACAAAATAGGCCTTCACAGGCAAAGAAAGGAATAAAGAGGAATAAAGAGAAATTAATGCCAATCTCATGCAAGTAACAGTGATTGTATTTAATATTGCGAAGGTAAATTTATTTGGTTTCATACTGCAGATGCGGAGTCAAGGAGGTGAGATTAGCCTTTAAGTATTTAACTGTACAAAGCAATCATCATCATGGGGACAGGAAAATTTGCCTCTTCACTAAATCCACCCATCTTTTGCTGTCCCTCCCAGGCCCATCTCTATGGTAGTCCTGCCTCACCATCCACAGTCTTTAGCCACAGTGAATTACCAGGGACTTAATAGTTATCTGGGCTTTAATGACTCTTCTGTGCGTTTTGGACCATCAACTCCTCCTGGGCTCTCATTAATCCCAGGGGCAATGGCTTAGACTGAGATCATTATTACTTTAACAAACACTTCCAAAATACAACGAGAGTGACTTTCCATTTATCTTCCATGGAAATTCATTCTGCACGATTGACGCTGTCAGCTTGAGAGACACAAGCTATTGTCTCGAAGTTAAGACAATGGTCTTATTGCTCTCTGCACTTATTAGATTGAAAGACAAAAGCTAATTCAATGTTAGAATTCCTGGTTTCTTGCAGACAGAGAGATGCTGGCCAACTCTTTGAAGCAGGTTTTGTTAATATAGGGAGGAGAACTTTGGCTTTATTTATACTGGTGCAGTCTAGTGTAAGGGTGAGGTGGATCTTGTGGGTAGGCAAGTGAAGAACTGATACTTTTGAGGAGTTAGTATTTCAAAGAAGTCAAACTATAACTGATTAAACCAATGAACACATGAACTAAGTAACTGACACCTATTTAAAATTCCTGCATTTGTCATTGATTTTTAACTTTAGATTTATAAATTCAACCAACAAAAGCTGTTGATTGTCACTGTTGTAAAAACTAAATGAAAAGCCAAGCTCATAATTTGCCTCAGTTGTATATATTTGGGGTGATTCATCAAAGATTCAGATAACAATGAGAGACATTACTGTACATTATTATTAAAAACTATATTAAATAAATTAAATAACACAAAATGGAAAGTTTCTTCAAGCCTGGTCTCTGAGAGTAACATTTAATCAAGAATAAGTCCAAGATATAATTGCATACTTGTATAACAACTCCTAGTATTTACTTCTAGAAAGAAATTTCAATTCCCTCATCTAATTTCAGAATCCCAGTATCTGGTTTTAAGCTGCTGTAATTTTATTTGGAACCACAATACCGAGTCCACCAAAAAATGTATACACACTTCAAGAAAAGAAAACTAGTATGATGTTTTTTCAACAGATGGTATTACCCTTGTGTGGGGGACCCTAAAGAATGTTGTATTTCACGAAAACCCACTAAACTGCTGGCCCTTAGAGAAGAAATTGAAAATGCACATACAGCAGTCTCAATGACCAAGGTAACCTGAGCAGCAGTTTGGCATACTAATAAATGTCTGGAAGCGAATGGCCACCACTTTGAGCACCTTTTGTAATTGTAGAGGCCAAAGATAACATGTATCAATCTCATGGTATCTCAGTAAACTCAGTATTAAAATATTTAAAGTTTTTATTTTCCTGAAATATGTATACATTTTTCTTGGGTAGACTCTGTATTTGTATACTCCATCAGGGTTGTTGTAAATTTGACCTTCAATGTTAGTCTGTTATTCAATAGTGGCCCAATATATTAGTCAGTTTTCCAATAGCTGGGACAAAATACCTAACACGCATAATTGAAAGGAACAGAAGTTTAATTTGGCTCATGGCTTCAGAAGATTCAGTTCATGGCTAGCTGACTCCAAGGCAGGAACATCATGGCGGAAGTGTGTGGTAGAACAAAGCTGCTGACTTCATGGCAGCTGGGAACCAAAGCAGGGATGTGGCACCTGAGAAGAAAGAACCAGGGACCTGATATAGTACCTGAGGTCACACCACCATGGTCCACCCGGACACATTGAGAAGTGTACTTTACTAACCCTTCAGACAGCTCCAAAGCCAATCAAGTCAGCAATCCAGCTAAACTGTCATACCAAGTCATGGGCTATAAAGAGAAAAACTTTTCTCTGTTTCCCTGCTTCCTCCTTTCCAAAAATTTCTTTCTTGATATTGCAGAAGCAAGAGCATAAGAATTTTATAGACTATATCTAAGTCTAGTTTGCTATTGTCATTGCTCTCACATTATCTGATGTGTAACGTGTAGCACAGTGTAACTTCCATGGATGTCTCTGTCTTTACTGAGCCTTGAAACATACTGAGGAGGCTCTATCAGAGGATCATGAAAGTCTTTTATGACTTACAATTATGTGATTCAAGAGGAGAAAGAATGTTTTCATTTTGTTGTTGTCAAAGAGAACCATTTCTCCTGTCCATTTGGTAACATGTTAGGCAGATACAACCATGATTTCTCTTTTTCATGCCTTGAGATCACTCAGCCATCTAATTAGCTCTGATCTTAAGTTTTCAGAATACTTTTCAAAAATAGTTTGTTCGTAAGATGAGAAAATGGAGTAAATGTTTTGATGGAACAGCATATTTTTATAAAGATTCAGAGACCCCATAGAACCTAGAGTAAGTATAGCCTTGGCCATTGTCCCATCTCCAACAACTTGGTTTTTACCATTGACCCTATGCATCTTGAATTTGGAGAGAGGTAATTATCAATCAGATTCTATTTATTTAGTAATTTCATGTTTTCCTATTTATTCATCATAGACATACCTGGCTGCCATCAGGACTCAAAATGAAATATTCAAATATATTATGCAACGATCTTATAATTTTAATCCCCCAAAATATCAGCCCAAACAATATCACAATGAAGAAAGTATCCGTTTCTCATCTAGTTTTTTAAAATACTGAAAATAGCTTCTCAACTTCATATTTACTTTAAACATCCTAAAGACCTATGCACCCAACATGGGGGTCTGTCTCTTATTAAAACTTATATGGGAAGTTACTTACTCCAACTAACAGAGATAACTTGTGGTAGTGTCATTGTTTCTTTCTGTATTCCTTATCTTTGGTTCTAGAAAACTGAGGAGTTATCATCAACTCCTTGTAATTTCAAGTACTTCTAAGACCTGATATATTTCTCACATAAATAGGTCACGTCTCCATAAACATGGCTACCGCATTAGCATAGTCTCTCTTCATTCCTTTCCTGATCTAGTGTGTTGTCATTATTCTTGCTGACAATCAGTCTTCAATAATGTCCTCCAATATCACCTCTGATTCCCTTTGAAATTAAGCAAACCCACCACTGTGCTCCCACAGCACACTAGCCTGTGATGATAATGTGAGTATATTATTATTATCACAATAGTATATTATCTGTTTATGGGTCTATTTTCTCTAATTCTCCCCAAACCATACAAGACCAGAGGACATTTTGTATTTTGATTTTATTATGGTGTTTGTATGCAGCTGTGAAGTATATGTGGGCTGTGTGTCCACAAGAATTAAGATAAGACTAATCATTTGAGAATTGGAAGAAGCATGGACTTCCTTACAACTTGTCCAAGTATGATCATTATTTTGGTTTAGATCAAGAATGGCCTCCCAAACTCTCCTGTGCTCAGAGGTGGCGCTTTGGGGAGGTGACTGGATCAAGGGGAACCTCAGCTGACTTGCTGTTGGGAGATGAGGTCTGGTGGGAAGAGGTGGGTCAGAGGGGCAGGGCTGGGAGGGTATATCTCCCTCCTGCCTCCTCCCTTCCTTCTCTGCTTCTTGGCTGCTGTGCCACGAACAGCTTTGCTCTGTCAGATCTCCTCACCATGAGGTCTCTGCCTTGGAGCCAGCCAGGCAAAATAAACCCTTCCTCCTTAAGTTACGGGTGCTGGGTACAGTGCCTCAGCAACAAGGAGAGTGACTAAGACAGTCCTAAAAAACTGTTCTTTGCATCTTGGTGGAGGTAAGATGAACAATAATAGAAAACCCTGCTTCAATATTTAGATATAAATTGGTGAACATCATTTCTCAAATAGGAAAGTTTTCTTACATGACAGAGTCATGTCAGATTTTGGAATAAAAATTAGGGATTAGGGAAGAGGAATAATCCAACATATATTTGTAAAAGGGTTTGTTTCAAGAAACTGCATTTCAAGAATTGTTATTCCACATGTCCTACAGGACCATCTTTCCAGTGTATTATTTAGGGTAGAATCCTGACTTGCAAAAGGTGGTAGAAGTGACCTATGAAGCTCTGAATGTGAAATTTCTCAGGGTTCTTCTATGTTTGTATTCTCACATACCAGAGATAAGGAAATCTGAAGGAATTCTCTTTTATTTCCCAGCCACACTTATTATTATTATTATTTTTTTTTTTTGTGGTGCCGGGGATCGAACTCAGGCCCTTGTGCTTGCAAGGCAAGCACTCTAATCACTGAGCTAAATCCCCAGCCCCCAGCCACACTTATTTTGGAGGTTAATTGTTCATTCCTTCTATCTACACCAAATGTGTTTCTATCTTCTTTGCCTAAAATATAAGAATATATGCTTCTGTGCCTCCTAAAATTTTTTTCTGAAGTTCCAAGTCCTTACTGCCTGGTAGAATTAGGTAAATGCTTTGTCAAACATCTTCAAGTTTATCAAGGAAAGCTGTTGTGCAAAAAACATAATTTTAAAACTTTTCACATAGAAATTGCTGAAATTATCTCCCTCTTGTCTAAGTCCAAAGTGGAATGATTGGTGTTTTAAAAGCAAGACATGTTCAGCTGTCACCAAAGTGGTGGAATGTAATCTTCCTGCTTTCAGAAAAGTGTGTAATATAAGATTCATTTAAAATATACTATAGCCATAATGGGGAACGTTTCTTCACATCTAAATTTTCAAGTGAACAAATTTGGAATAACCTAAGAGATATTTGTAAAGGCGTTATTTTCAAGCAATTACGTTTCGATAATATACATGAATTTTAAAACGACCACCTTTGGGTTATGAACTTAGATAATTAATATTTATCAGCTGGGCATGGTAGTATGTGACTGCAATCCCAGCATTATGGGAAATTGAAGCAGGAGGATGGCAAGTTTGGGCCCATTCTGGGCAGTTTAGTGAGAGCCTTTCTCAAAATAAAAAATAAGTAAAAGAAAGGGCTGGTGTGGGAATGTAGCTCATTATGAAGGCCCTAGGTTAAATTTCCAATGCCACAAAAATATGTGTGTGTATATATATATTACTCATATGTGTATATGTATATATCCCTTTATATACATATATATCCCATAATTTTAATATCTGTCTGGTTGTATTAAGTAGCCATTTTTGAGAGGAGGAATACTATGGATTGAAGCCACTGTCTTAGCACTGCACTACCTCCCAGCTCTTTCTAAATTTTTTGCTTTGTAACAGGGTGTTGCCGAGTTGCCCAGGCTGGACAAGAACTTGCAGTCCTCCTGCCTCAGCCATCCGGAGTGCTGAGATTACAGGCATGCAACACCACGTCCAGTTACACGCAGCCATTTTATATGCCTGCGTGCTGCTGACAGTGATGATGGCCAACTTCAGGGGAAGGGGTCATCTAGCTTGTGAATGGTGACTGGTATCATGAGCCTCAGTGTGCCTGGATTCACCAAGGCTTAACACAATTTACTAAACATGGATAAGTTCTTAGAAACTGTCTCAGCTGTGGGTTTCCCAGAGGACAGGCGAATAAAATACAAAAATAGAATTGAAAATCTATTCTCTTGCCCCAAACAACATTCCTTTGTCCCACATGACCAACGAGTCAATACTGCTCATTTCACCCAGATTTCACTTTATGTGGTCACTTTCTGTTGGAAAGTTCCCATGTTCTAAGGAGCCTGAGCGTTGACTTTTGAACTGAAGCTTCACAGATGAAGGTTTCCTGTTGCTTCCAGGCAATGTGCTCTCTCGTGGGGTCTTAAATTGCCTCTTAAATTGCTGAATGAGCAGTTTCCTGGGCCTCTCCCTATTTTAGGCCCCAGGCAACATGTGGTTTTTCAAGAGTATCAGTGTGATTAAAATTTCAAGAAGCTCTTTGAAGGAAAATAGAATTATGCTTTCTCTTGAAGGACATGAGTCAATTTCACTAGCAAATAAGAGATTTCAGAGCTAGTGAGTTTCTTCACTAGGGAGGTGAACCTTGTCCCAGCTCTATGTGACATTCAACGAAAGGGTGACAATAATGGCGGCAGTGGTCAAAATTTCTTGATGGGGTAACCTGGGAATCAATTTCCAGAATTCTGTGATGGTTATTTTGTACATAGTTTTCCAAAGGATTAATCTGCTGGTGTGTTGAAGCTGAGCTTTATCCAAAGGTAACAGGCTGGGTTGGGTTACGGTAGTAATGCCTTACATTTATGAAGTGTGATCAGAATATACAGTTAATGTTTACAATCTTAAGATTTTATTTCAGTGAATGACACATTGCCATTAATCCTGCTCGAAGTGCTCCACCTCGCTTCAAATGCACCCATCCCATGATTTGTTCTACTTGCTGAAACAGTTTTGGAAGTCTTCTTTCCTGAGTGTCTTTCTGAGGTGTGACCAAAAGTATAGTGAAAGCCGCTGCCCACTGCCGTCCAACAGGAAAGCAAGCTCATAAAAACATTGCACCATGTCTTCATCCACCTTATTCACCAGATCTGAAACCATGGGCTATCTGGTTCGTCCCCAAAGACAAAATGACCAGGAAAGGTAAACATTTTGACTCAATTCAAGGCATCAAGGTAGCTACCAAGATAGTCAATTAAAGACAGTCATGAAAGGGAATTTTCAGAACTGCTTCAGAAAGCGACAAGAACGATAGGATAAGTGCATCTGAAACATGGGAGAGTATTTTGAGGGAGAATTGTGGTATTGTGTCTTTTACTATAACCATTTTTAAAAAATTGAAATATTCACTGTATGTCTTGATCACGCTGTTATGGTTTATGTATAGATAGCCACCAACAGCCTCACTCACTCATAGGCAGGGCTTTTAGAAGGTGATTGGATTACGGGGTTTGTAGCTGACTTGCTCTTGGGAGGTGGGGTACTGTCAGAAGAGGTAGGTCACTGTGAAAATGGCCTGCACGAGCCTGTCTCCCTTTCTAGCTCCTCTTCCATCTCTCTCTGCTTCCCCAGCACCATTCCACAAGCAGCTTTCCTCTACCATGTGCCTCTGCCATGCAGCCCGACCTTGGAATCAGCAGAATCAGGACTGAAACTTCTGCAAACTGTGAGGCAAATAAACTTCTCATTCTTTAATTTGCAGGTGTTGGGTATTGTGTCTTTCTCAGTGATGATGGAAGTGCCTCAGACACACCCCTATATCTAGATCAGGGATTTTCAACCTCAGCATCGTTGACATTTTGGATCAGGACATTTTGTGCTGTGGAGGGCTGCCCTAAGAAGCATAGGTTGCTTAGCAGCATCCCTGGTATCTAACCCCCAGATTCAAGTCATGTGACCTTACAGTACTTGACATTTAAGACAAAGATCCAGCTATTACCGAGTGCCCCCTAACAAGTGTGTATGTAGGGCAAATAGGGACAGAATTGACTCCTCTTGAAAAGTACTGATTTAGATCTTTTAACTTTCCAAGCATTTCTACATCACATCGCATTCTCACAGCAAAACAACGAGGACAAGTTGTGTTATCTCCGCTGAACAGGGAAAGAAGTATTGTAGCGGCAAAGAGCTTTAGGCCCTGAGTTCCGTAAGAACACTCTATTCACCTGTGCTTGAGGCATAGTATTTGTTTTGTATATAGGTTTGCTAGCAGAGTGCTGAATTAGTATACTTCATAGTGCAGTTAAATATAAACCTAGAAAGGTAGAGAGAAAAATGGTCATGTGACTATGCCCACATTGCCATAATTTTCCTTCTGTTCAAGATTAGATTCGTATTCCACTTCTATCAGATGCTCCACAGAAAAGAAATATTAGATAGTAATTGTTGGTCATATAACATGTGCCCACAGTAAACCAGCTTGTTTAATTGCTTATATTTTTGAAAGGTTTAAAAGCACAAACAAGACCTAGTAACTATGTCTTTACCACTTTGACTTATTATTTACAGTTTATGATTTTGTTTCAAATTTTTGAATTAAAAACTACCAAGTAATGCATAGTGTGAAAGTCTCTGCTCTACCCTATACCTATTCTTTCTTCCAGTGTTACTTGTTATCATAAATTTGATGTGTGTACAATACACATTACTACATAAGTAAATGTCCTCTTTTTCAATATACTTATATAAGTATTAATCCTTAAAACATGCTATGGTTAATTTTTAATTTATAAAAGAGTAATTTATTACATATTATACTTATTTAATAACGTCTTTAAAAGTTAACATTATGGTTGTGTGATCTCCCTACATACTTACTTACCTACGTATTTAGCTCTCTATCTGGTATATTTGCAGGATCACATCAAAATGTGTGGACTTGTTTATTAATGGTCATTCTATGTAATTCTAGCTTTTCAGTATTTGAAAGAATACTGCAGCATATATCTCTGGATATATTTCATGCAACACATGTACTCTGTTTTTCAAAGGGACATATGAGTTGTACTTGAAAAATAATAAATATTACAGTTTTAAAAATTTATTACAATCCAAGCCATTTCCGTGAATACCCCTCAGAATACGCATCCTAGCTTTGAACACGTGTATCATTCTTGGCACTTTCAGAAGTAGTTCTGTAAATCCTTTTTCTTGTTTTAAATTGTGCTGGTCTGGTTACCTCGACATCCTGAATTGATTCAGACTGCTCGCCTTTCCTGGTCATTTTGATTATGGGGAAGAGCCAGATGTCACACAGTGAGTGAACTGGATGAGGGTGCACTGCAATGTGTTTATGAGTCTGTCTTTACCTTGGATGCTGCTTGGCCGGCACTCACTGTGTTTGTAATTTTGATCATAACTCATAGACACTCACGAAGCAGGTTTCCAGAACTGTTTCAGGATGTGGCAAAAATGAATGAAAAGCGTGTTCGAAGCCAGGAGTATTAATGGCAATGTGTCTTTTACTGTAATAATGAAACAAAATAAAAACATTCACTATGTTTTTCTATCAGACCTTATACCTACTTATATTTGTTGTATGACCCGAGACCCTAAAATAAACAATAATTGGGACAAGAATAGGAGCCAGTAAGGAGAGAAATGGCACACATTTCAGGAAGAAATTGGGACTCAAGGAAGCATGTGAGGAAAATCACAAGATGTAGAGGGAAGCATAACACTACAAAATCTTTGAAAACTGAACTGATGTTGAAACCACAGTGCATGGAAGAGATATTGGAACTTGTGACCTTACCAGGTTGTCAGATTACAGAAACAAAAATATCAGTATAACCAATTGAATTTTGTAGCAGGAATGCAAGGCTGGTTCTTTATTTGCAATGAATCAATATTATCTGCTGCCATATTAATAGTCAAAAGAGTGAAAAACATGTTACTGCTCCAATTGATGCAGAAGAAGCATATAACACTTACCTACTTTGAGAAAACGTCTCAGTGGACAAGAAATAGAAGAGTACCTCTCCCTGATAACGTGACTACAGCTCACTTAATGAGGAAAGACTGAATGCTTTTGCTTTAAGATTGGGAACAAGCAGCCACACTTTCTCCATTTTTACCAGTCCTACACTCCTATTCCACACTGTACTGGAGGGTTTAGCCAGTAAAATGAGAGAGAGAGATAGAGAGAAAGAAAGAGAGAGAGAAAGAGAGAGAGAGGAGAAAGAGAGAGGATTCAATCTTCTTACACTTTTTCTTCAACAAAAGTATGAGAGATATTCGATGGAGAAATGATAGTCTTCTTAATAAATAGTATTAGAGTATTGGACATTCTGAAGAAATTTATCATTTCTTCTAGAAAAATGTGGTGAAAAATTCACTTTGATTAAAATATATTTTGTTTTTATTGTTAAGAGATATTTTCATTGTATGTTTTTCTAAGTTTGTTTATCACATTCTTTAACAATGAAGTGAATTTTTTAAAAGAACTTTTAACATTTTGCTCCTCTATCTTCCATTCTCTATAGTTTCTGATAAAAGATCAGTTTTTGTTCAAATTTTTGTTTGTTTGTGTAAAAAGAGATTTTTCGTCTCTAACTGCACTCATGATTTTCTTTTCATATGCTATAATCTGGTACGTGCCATGCTTTTCTTCTTAGTTATATTTCTTGGTAATTACAGAGATTCTTGTATATGTAAACTGGGGCTATGTTCGGATATTATAACAATCTTGAAATGAATTATTCTGTCTGTGAACTGAAAGGAAAGCTGCACCTTCAGAAAATAATGAAATAGATTGAAAATGATGTATATCTGTGAAAACATGACTGCTAACTTTTCTTTTCCTTTATTTCTTTAAAATACCTATAACAACGTGTAGCAAAATGATAACACTGCACGTGGCAAATGATCTTAGATTGTTGTTAAGTTTCAACTTTTTGGATAAAGTGATACAATATTAGCTCTAGCAGACTGTAAAATTTCAAAAAGGTCTATTTCAGTTCTAGAGCAATAATTAAAAATAGACAGAGACATAACTAACCAATATGTAAATTGAAATAAATTCTAAAATGAGACTCAAACAAAAAGATAAAGAGTGGGAAAATTGTGCAAAGTGCTGCTATTTACTTTAATGTACATCAGTATATAAGGTAGATTATGAATGGATAAAGAATGGATACCTAGATAAGTTGTGATTGAACATACATGATAAATTTAATAGTTAACTATAAAAATTCTCTCAATTTTGTAGTTTAGTGTTTAAAAACATTCATAATAAAATGTTGAAAGTCACTTTTCCCTCAAAATACATAAAGATGTGTGATTCAAAAACACAATAAATAATCTTCATCTATTCTATGTAGTAATTTTTAAACACACATGGAATATCTGCAAAAGTATATCTTGAAAAGCTTCAAACTAATTCTTAACAAAGACATGAAAACCAGGTTTATATAGATCACGCTCCCTGGTGGAGTGTAATGAAATTAGATATCAATAGTAAAAATCTACCATAAATTCTTTTATCTCAGAAACAAATGGCTACATTTTTTTAATAAGCCATGTTTTGAAAAGGAAATTATAATAGAAATTACAAAATATTCAGAAGTAAAAAGCAACAGAAATACCTCTGAGATTGAGCTAAAATGTCTGAGGAAGAAATCTGAACTCTATAATCTGATATGCATATATCAAAAGAGGAAGTAATATTAATGATTTAGGTGTTCAAACTTTTAAAAAAGTGAAACAACTGAGAAAAAAAGGTTAGATCTGAAAGTAATAAAATTTATATTTTATAATACGAAAAGGAGAGAATTAAACTAAGCTTGGTTCTTTGAAAGAAATATAGTCATTTCTCATGTTATTGGTTGAGAACATTGGCAAATAGGCGAAAATGAAAGGAACATAAGAACATAAGTAATATATATCATATAAACAAAATACCAGCACATTGTTGCAATCGCTTTGAAAATTTGCATGGGAAATTTAACAGAAACTAGTTTTCTATATATAAATATAGTTTAGGAAAATTCCAATAAGAAACACATTCATATAAAGAGTTAACATTCCATCCACCTAGGAAAGAAGGACAAACTTTGTGTTTTACCAAAATATCTAACACCTATTTTTTTTCAAAAACTTTTTTAGGAACAGAATTTTTAAAAAAGGGAGATGAAAACTTTAATTCATGTTCGATGGCTGGTATAAATTTAGCAATAAAATGAATAAAGATAAAATGAGAAAGTGAATTTATAGACATTAAATATATATATAACTACTACAAATAAAATATTAGGAAATATAAGTCAGCAGAAGTAACATTTGCAGAAGCAACACCAGTGATAACGACTCAATAGTCTTCATCTCAAGACGTAAAGAATGTTCAATAACAGAATATTTGTCAATGCAACTCTCCACATGAACAGTTACATCAAAGTATCCATACGATCAAATCAGTAAAGAAAAGATTGAGTAGAATAAAAATTAGTTTTCAATTTTAAGTACGTATGACAATGTCAATGGAAATAAACTTGGTAATCTTTTAGGATAAGGAGAGTTTACTAACACCTATGGTAAAAATCACTGTTGCAGGAGAAATTTTAAAGCATTTTCATGAAATTCAGGAACAAGCATTCCTCTCCAAATTCTAACTAAAATGGTAATGAGAGGAAAATGGAAAACAAAAGAGAGGTGAGGATAGGAAACTAATATATTAGCTTTACTCTTGAATTTATAATTGTTTACATAGAGAATTCAGGGAAATTTATACATATAACTAAAGTTGATAATAGTAAACTTTAAAAAATGAAAACATCCCTATTTGCCAGAAGTATAAGAAAAATGTATCAGTTTTTGTCTTTCCTCTCAATCTTACACTCTTAATTTTTGTGCGTTCTGCTGCACCGTTGAATGGAAACATGAAAACATGATTCTTTGTTTCCTTTACCTTCCGGGGAAACGATTCTAAACTTTCACAACTAAGTTGGACATTTGCTGTATGATTTTGATAGATATCTTTTATCAACTTAAAGACGGTACTAATGGAGAATCCTTTTTTAAAAAATTATGAATGAGCTGTGGATATTTTTTGTCAGCTGAAATGGTCATAATATTTTCTTCTTTAATGTGTCAGTAAATTTAAATTCATGTTTCTGATGTTCAGATGATCTTGCATTTTTAAACAAAATGTCCCCCAGTAATGAAATAATCTTTAAAAATGCAAAAACTTCAAATTTTTGATGACTCATTTAGGTATTTGTGTATGTATCATAAGATTAGTACATTTTTTTAATAACCTTGCCCAATTAGGTGTCAAAGTTTTGCTAGTACAATAAAAAATTCTGGTTCCTGTTACCATTTTGCCTTCTTTGAAATAACTTGCATGATGTATAATTTCTTTCTTGTTAGCCATATTTTATCTTTACTAGAATACTTTTCTGTATTTTATATTTTCATTTTCATTATTATACTATTTTAAAGTAATATTCTTTCATAGTTAACAGTAATATTTACATTTTAATTTATATACCCTTTATTGTTCCAAATATTTTTATAAGATTGGTCTATTGTTTTTTATCTCATATATCTGTTGGTTGAGTTTCCTATTAATTACTAATGTTGTTTATTTTGTCTTTTTAATTTTTTTTTTGCTCGTACGAGTTAGTTCATTTATCTTATTTTTTCCAAAGACACATCTTTTTTATTTTGTTGATCCTTGTTATTGTTTCTTGTTCTTATTTAATTATAAATATTGTAACAGAGCAACTAATTGAATAATTAATTTCTGATTTTATCATTGCTATTTCCTACTTTTAATGTTTATTTTTTCCTTATCAAGCTTTTGAGTTGAAGTTGAATGCATTTATTTTCAATCAAAACTTTTAATTAATAGTTCACAGCTAAATGCTACTTTTTAAACATTTAATAATTTCCGTTGTGAATTCTTCCTTAACTTGGGTTATTTAGTAACCACTAAAATAATCCAAATTTTTCATCACCCATTTGCTCCTGTTAATCTTTAATTTAATGCCGTCATTGTCAATGAATATGACCTTTCTGGTATTTGAAATTCCTGAGACTTGCTTTCTGACTTCACTGAAAATATTTTTACATACTTGAAAACATCACATCTTTATCTTTCAAAACAGAGTTCTACAAACATCCGCTAAACAGTTTTCTTTTTCTTTTTAAAGCTCTCACATTGGTAAACATTTGTTACTGTTTTAATGTGTCAATCCGTGACGGATCCATTTTAAAATTTCCTCTATAATTATACATTAGTCGTTTGTTCTGAAAATTCTGTCAGTTTTAGCATGACATATTTCCTCACTGAACAACTCTCCCCTTTGTCTTATTAATTTAAAAAAATATTTTTAGTTTTTACAATAAAGGTTACATTTGTTTATAACCCATAACTTACTAAGTTTACTCACTTAAAATTCCACTTGTTTGCTCATTATTGTGAGTTTTACCTCTAAATATGTGTTCTTGTAGCTGAAGTGGGTACTGAGTTTAGTGGGAGTCTATGGTAATAAACTCAGTAGTTGTATAACTGAAATCGTCTACTCAGAAGTGGTAGAGTGGTGTTCATCATTCAGTTCACTTTTTCTCCTCTCTGAAACCCTTGACTCCTCCCCAGACTTTGGTTGCTCTCATTTTCCTGAGTCTGCTCTTATAAATGCCGGGCAATGACCTCTGATGCCTAATTCAATAGAATGAACCTATGAGCAGAATTTGACACTGTTTTGTCACTTCTTCCTCTTCAAAATGAATTCTACATTTCACCTTTGTAATACTATTTCTTTTCCTAATATTTCTAGCAGACTCACTCTCTTTTTCTCTTGCAAGCTTTAAAGAAGCTGCCATATATTAAAAGTGCCTCTGAAGGCCTGTGGTGTGACAAGGAGCTGCAGGCACTCTTGGAAGATCTCCGGGAGCCAAGAGGGTCTTGTAGCCAACAGTCAACAAGGGACTGGGGATTTCATTCTTAGAGCTGCAAGGAAATGGATTTTGTCATCAACCTGAGTGAGCTTGGAAACAGATCCATCACCAGGTGGGTCTCTGTATGAAAGTCAGTCCCTTGCCAATACCTCGATTACAGCTTTGCAGAGGACCAGCTAAGACACAATAGGACTTGTGATCCAGACAGGCTTGAGATGATAGATTCTTCGTGTTTTAAACTGCTAAGACTAGGAAAATCTATTATATATAAAGATAATGAATGAAATACTTCAGAGGTCATGTACTCTTTTCTGTGTGTCGTATTGGGGGTTGTCTTGCTGCTTTTGGTTAATATAACATCTGTCATTTCTATTATGTTGCAATGGGAGGTGGTTAGATTTTTAAAATCCTTGCTATGCAGTATTTTATTGTGTGGATATACCACAATTACTTTATTCATTCTATTGTTAATAGATATTTTGGTTTTTCTAGTTTGGTTAACACTAAGAAAGCTGTGATAATCGTTCTTCTATATATTTTAAGTAGAAATGAATATTTTATTTCAGTATATACCCATAAATTTTATTGCTGAACCATTAAGTTATACATGTGTTTAAATAGTGTCAAAGTAGTTTTCAATGATTATAATGATATGAAATCTGATCCATTAATAAGTAAGAATTCTAATTCCTTGATATTGACAACCTTTTTAATTTTAGATATTCCTCCGGGTGTGTAGTAATTTCCTCAGAGGTTTTAATTATCATTCCTGATAACTAATGATATTCCTGCTCACTGAAATATATGAGCATATAAACATATCATTTCAATATCCTTTTGGGTAGAGTGCTTATTCATATCTTTTGTCTGCTAGTTTATTGAATTTTTTAAATTGATTTGTAGGGTTTTCAATGTATTTTGGATAGGAGTGTTTCATCAGTGTATGCTTGCAAATATCTACTGTATTTTTACTGGTATGAAATTTAAAACAGTAAATTTTTAGAAGAAAATATAGGAACATAAATTATTGACCTTGAAATATGCAAACATTTGGCCAATATGACATAGAAAGTGCTACGATTGAGGAAAATATTGAGAAATTGGATTTAAAAAGCCACTTGAATATACTTGTTTTAATATTTCCCTACGAGTTTTAAATAATCCCTCTTTTTTGTTACTGTTTTTGTGTTTTCACTATCTTTCACGGAGATTTATTTCCTTGGCTATCTATCTTGTAGTTTATAATAATTATTATTGTTCTAGAATCCATTGTCTTTTGGAACCTTCTGGACTGTGGAAAAATCTTTTAAGAACAGAGCACTCTTTTGCCATTTTGTACCTTCAGTAATTATGGATGAATTTTATATTTAGTCCCAATTCGTGATCTGTATTCCAATGTATATTGGAGACTTCCATCTATACTTTGTGCAGGCTTGAGTATCTGACATCTTTTGGCTGCTCACATCCATAGCCTCAGGAAAACAATATGACTCCTTGTTTTTTACCTAGACCAATGGGTGGTAGTTTTTAGTTTCCACTTCATGGTTAAGAAAGTGCTTGGCAAGGCCCAGGTTTAATATCTCAGGTTCATTCTCATACTGGGATGGCTGTGCTTGTACTGCTCCAGTATGGGTAAGGGCAGAAAAGTCTGCATCAGTTCAGTCTCCAATTTTGATTCCAAATCCCTGATGTATTAATTCTGTTTCTAAAACAGAATATTTAGGGCTGTGCATAACACATCTCTGAAACATATTTTACTAAGTTCCAGACAAGACTGTGAAGTTAGGGTCTTAGTCATCTCTATATCCATATCCCCAGTGTAGTAGCTTGCCCATAGTTTATTGATTGTGTGAATAAATTAAGATTAAATTTTATCTCTCTTGCAGACTGAAGTGTGAAGAAGATGTAGTTGGAATCCATTTTCCTGAAGACTGTCTTTAAGATGATTCCATTCTCATTTATGTAAGTTATGACTATTTGACAAGAGTCTATGAGAAAGAGAATATGATCACCCTTTTGTCAATACCCAGGATGTATCAATAGTGGAAAAGCTCTGCTGTGTAGCCTGTCCTGGGAACAACAAAGCAGACAATACCCATTATCCATGTGTCATTTTTCTGGTTGAGGACATAAAAACAGACCAAGGCAAAACCCAGCACGCCTTTAAATTAGTAGCACAGATCGATGCCCATATTTCTTAGTGTCATGTTTCATTATGTTGAACTATTTATGTCATCGTAACCCAAGGCATCTTAATGCAACCCGACACCCAGGTTATGTTGCATTAAAAAAAATAAGACTCTATTGCATTTTGTTAATGGATTGGAAAGCATTCCAGGACTCTCCCCCCCCCCCACGTAGTAAAGGATTATTACATGTTGTGCATGTTGGGAGAAGTCGGGGCACAGTTTTGTTATAAAGGCCAAAAGGTCAGAGACCTTCAGTTGAAGTCTGTCAGCTATATTTCCTTAGCTTGTCCTCTCACCGATATATTTTATCTTTTGTAGAGATTTAAAGATTTGTTTTGTAGTAGTCAAATTAGTCTTCATGTTACAATTTGGAGATGACCACTTAACTTGGAACTTTTCCCTCCACCACATCTGCAAGTGAAAATACCAGTCATCTTTTAATTTTTTACTTAAATACTATGTCTTCTAATAAGCTTTTCCTTATTACCATTTAGTTTTCTTTTATCTTTCTGAACTGTCATAGTAAACCATTTCTGCTGTTAGAGAATACCTTTATATCCTAAAGTATTATAGAATCTGTGCGTGTGTGTGTGCTCGCCTGTATGTGTCATGTGTGTTTTCCTGGGGAATAGAACCAAGGGGCTCATGTGTGCTAGGTGAGCACTGTATCACTGAGCTACATCCCCATCCCCAATTATTATACATATCCTAGCTCTCTTAAATATCTTAAATTTCTTTGCTATACAGACTAGTTTGATTGCTGTAGCTCTGATTTTCTAATCTTATGGGTCCCTAAAAATAAGTCAGGGAGTGTTTAGAAATTTAATATCTTGCTATACTACCACTATAATGTAGTGTGTCTAGAGTAAGAACAAGTAGTCTGTCTGCATTTGCAACAAAAAGCTGCAGGAAAGTAAATACAAACAATAACATACATAGCACATCATAGTTGAACTACTAAAACCCAAAGATAAGAGACAAAGGGGTCCTATTAAAAGCTGCTGCTAGGAATTAATACCATATTACCTGTAGCAGGTCAACAGTGTGGAAGATGGTTGATTTCTCATGAGAAACAATGGGGAACAAAAGACAATGGAATTACCGTGGTCAAAATGCAGCAAGAAAAAATCCAAAGCACCTGATAACCAAGAATCTACATATGCTGAAAATATCCTGAAGAGTAAGGAGGAAACATTTGAACACAAATGAAACAATTTCTTGCTAGCAAGTATGTAGTATAAGAAATACTAAAGGAAATTTATCAGACTGAAGGATGATGATGTCAAATGGAAAAACTATTCTTAAAAATGGGATGAAAAGTAAGAAATGTGATAAATTTATGAGTTAATATAAAAGACAACGTTTTAGTTTTTCTTTTCTTAATTTCTTTAAAGGACAAATAACTCAAGGCAAAAAAAATCACATTGTAAAGTGGAGTTAAAACATATACATATGCAGAGATAAAAATATAAGATAATAATAGATTTGCAAACTTGGCTGTGTTAAGTCTGAAGTGTGAACTGCTGAAGTATTACTTCTAAGGATGTTCTGATAAATTAAGGATACATGTTGAGCAACAAGGAAAAAAATAAGCAACAAGGAAAAAAACATAAGAAGAATTATAGCTTAAAAGGCAATAAAGAAAATACTTTATTTCTTGGAATACTTACCAAGAAATCCTATATCGGTCACTAAAATGTATCTCATAAATTTCAAGAAATTTAAGTCTCATAAAATATGTTTTCTGACCTTAACAGAATTAAATTAGAAAGAATAAGCTATGGAGAAGAATATTCAAATATTTAGAGATTAAAGAATAAGTTTTTGAGTATCCCACGGGTAAAAGAAGAAACTATAAAAGAAATTAGGGAATATATTGAATGAGTTATGATGACAGCAACAAAAATCTTTGCATTTTGTGGCTATAAAAGCACTAACCATATTAGCCTTGAATGGTTGAAATTAAAAAGAACTGGACAATATCAAATGAGAATGTTGAGCAACTTGAATTTTCATGCATTGCCAATGGAGCCATTAGACAGAACAACCACTTAAGAAAATGCATTAGTCATTTCTTTTAAAACTAAATATATATCTATCTTATGTCTCAGAAATCCTACTCCAAATTATTTACTCAAGAGGAATAAAAAGCTTTGTCTTACAATGCACAGCATATTAACTATTGTTATTCTGTTTTGTTATAAAATTTTATTTTTCTTCATAAAATAAAAACATGAAACAGTAATGAGAAAAAATCCTTTGTCTATAAAATAACTTATATATTTATGTTTGTCATGGTTTTATTTACAACAATAGAAATCTACAAGCCAAATATCTATGAATAAGACCAGGGAAAAACAAATCATGATATATTTACATACTGAAATAACTACTCAGCAACACAAATCAGCAAGCTGCTGTAACTCAGAGTAGGAGTGGACCTCACACAGAGTATGTTGCAAAGAAGTTGGTTGTACAAAAATACGTTTGATTCCTGTCTTAGCCACTTTGGGACCACTGGGACAAAACACCTGACACTCATAATTTAAAGGAGGAGAGGTTTTTTTGGCTTGCTTGTTCCAGTCCATGACTGGCTGGCTCCAAGGTAGGAATGGCATGATGAAAGGGCGTGGGTGAAGAAAGCTATTCAACCCATGGCAACCAGGAAGCAGAGAGAAAGAGAAGAAAGGAGCCAAGGACAAGAATACACCCTTCCAGGTCACCTACCCAGTGACCCATCTCTTATCAGTCCCCACCTCCTAATAGCAAGTCTGCCACAGTGCCCATATGATCCAGTGAATTTCCACACACATGAGACATTTAGGAGACAATTTAGATCTAAACCAAATTATCCCACTTACATGAAGTTCTAGGAAAAACAAAACTAACTCACAGCGACTGGAAAATACTTTAGTATTTACCTGGAACAGTGGAGGAATTGGATGGAAAGAGCCATGTAGAACTTTCTGGGGTGACAGAAATGTGTATGTTGGTTGGGATGAAGTTTATATAGGTTTATGTGGTAGTCAACATTTATTATATTAATACTTAAAATTATGCATGTTATTGTATAAAATCTATATCACAATAAAGTTTGTTAGCAATAATTTGAGAAGAATTTGGATATGAAAATTCCTGAGTTCATTTGCAGAAATTCTGATTTGGTAGGTCTGTAGTCAGAATCACTTAATCTGCATTTTTTGGTTGATCCTAATACACGTTGTTCAGTAATTATATGCCTGAAAGTACTAACCTGACGTAAATATTGTATCCCCAGAAATGCTGATCACATTGTCGAACAGTAAATGAATAATCATTAGTTACAATGAATTTGTTACCCCTGAATTCTTCTCATTACATAGAAAATATATACTAAGTTTTAAAAAAATTTTGCCATATATCAAGCTTTATAAACTTCCTTCTAACTAGGAAGATGTAAATCCAACTCTGCACTGTTTCTTGTTCATGACAGAATAATTCCAGTGTTTGCTTTTGCTAATGTATTCCCTGTCCCCAGAAAAGCCTCCCCTTGGTCTCCTATTTGCCTTATTTCCTTTGCAAATCTAATGACACGAAGAAGCCCTTTCCAACCAGACTCGTTGCTAGTATGTAACCAATAATGATTTTCCCTTCTCTAAAGCCTGTAGTTCATATTGACTGATCTTTTCTGTCTGGCACTTACCCACATACTGTACTGTATGACTATCTCTTTCCCATGTGGCTCTTTTCTCTTTAATAATATTGTAAAGACTTATTGAAAACATTTCTGCTTCTCAGACTCATAGCCTGTCTTCCTCTCTTATTATGCTGGTAAAATTAGAATGCTCAATAATGTGTTTTTAAATTAAGAACATGGGTTTTGGGATTAGATATGAGTTTCAATTCCGATACTGCCACCCACAAAATGCAATATTGAAAAACTTGTTTGTCTTCTTTCAAGAAAAAAAGAACTTGTAATTCTTTGTTCATTAAATTATTGTGTGGATTAAGGTAGATAAAGTACATATAACACTTAGTACATGATCTGGTACCTCTTAAGCATTTAGCAAATTGTTGTTGACAAGGAAGTTGGTAGTAATATGTCATTATTTGGTAGCTGTGACATTGTCATTTATATTTTTAAAGACCATACCATTTGAGACTGGATGAGAATTTGGGAATATCTAGTTCAATCTGATTCCTGTATTCCTGTAATTAGAAAACAGGCCAGAAAGGAAGCAGCCTGTCATTGATTATTGAAAGAATAGTTTTCTAGCTTCAAAGCTTAGGTTCTGAATTACATACATTATATTGCAACTTAATGTCATTTTGGCTACTTATAGACACTTTTTTCCCAGATAAAGGAATAAAATCCTACTCTCCACTTAGCAAGAAAAGTGAACCTCAGAATTTTCTAGTTTTTTTTAAGACTTTTTCATTTTTCTTTAAAATATAGACCCTAAAGTTCTTCCCTTTATTCTCTGACTGCATGTATGTTACACAACCCATATGATCTCATATTTCTACCCATATTCAAGGCCGTCTCACTGAAGGAGTAGCGCCACTGACGTGGTTTTTAAGTGTTCACCTCGCGCTGTGATCTCGGCACTTGAGGTAGAGTTCTGACGTATTTGGGTTGTGCACTCTTGGTCAGTTAATTTTTGACCAGGAATTTAAATGTCTTGCTCAGAAAATCACAGCCCCCTGATACAAAAGCCACCGTGGCACACCCAGAAGCCCTGTCTCCTCTGTCATCAAGGGTGCCATAAAATGCCAAGCTGAGAGGAGGTCAATGGGGATTTAGAGAAGGTGAGAAGAAAAGAGATCAGATAGATGAGATCTGAACGTGAAAAGTAGAAGTTTTAAATATCAGGCTGTAAGGTGTACTTAAGGCCCTGGGAGCAGACCCTTGTGGTTTTTATTGCAATGGTTGTATTGTCTTTGCTAAAGCATTAATCCTGTTCTTCTCAGTGAGAGTTGGGTAGATATTTTCAGGTTCCCAAGATCTGAATGGTGCTGCAACTACTCTCCATCCCGCATTTTTATTTCTTGCCTGGTGGCTCCCTGAGTGTCTGTGGCTAAGTGCTCTAAGAGCTGCTGATTACCGTGATTTCCTTTAACCAGCTCGACACATTCTTGCTTTTCAATTTTTGATGTCAGCTCTAATGTGTTGGGCCAAACATGTTGGAACTTGTTAAGATTCTCCAAATTGCTTCTTTGTGTTGGAGAAATCACCCTGGTGACAGGCCTTAAACTCTTGGATCTCCCTGGAGCTTTTATGCATATGCCATGCCCCCTACTGTCCCCATCACTCTGTCTCACAGAGGAACTGACATTCAGAGCCAGAACCCAACACCAAAAACACTTATTATTTTTTAAAACTTCATTTCTCTCTGTATTTTCCCTTATTCCAATCTGAATGCTGAACATAATAAAGTTGCCAAACCTCTCCCTCCATTGGAGTGAAAACCATTCATTTGTCGTCTCAATTTAAGATTCCTGACTCCAAATAGAAGGATATTCTCTGTGGACGTAATGGGACATTTAGCAATTCATTCATTTTCTTCACATGCTACTTATTTAGGCGCTCAGCGGTTGGCGGCTTTGATGTGGAGTGGCGAAATTATAAAGACATTACGTATCATAAAAATATAAATGAAAGAAAACACAGACCCTCTTTTATATCAGGCTAAATTGACTGCTGTCATATTAAGGGTATTTTGTTTTATAAATTATACCTGTTTCAAGGTATTCCCTTGCGTGAATCACTACTTTATCTTTTCTTTCTTTTTTCTTTTCTTTTCTTTCTTTTTTTTTTTTTTTTTTTTTTTTTTTTTTTTTTTTTTTTTTTTTTTTTTTTTTTTTTTTTTTTTTTTTTTTTAGTGAAACAAGTTTCCTTTCCCAATACATTGAAGTGCAGAACTCTTGGGGCTCAAATATTGAAATTAATATTCCTGCTACCAAACTTGACCTGGAATTTGTGATATTGGGCCCGCAAGGTATTCAAGCCACGCATGATTTGCCAAATCACATATTGGATACAACAAAGGGATTTTGGAATCAAATCCAGATTCATGAATTATATTCTTCGACATTTATTTTCTTGAAAAATTTCTACAGGCATAGTTACCTTTTTAGTATTTCCTACGTGAAGCTAAGATCATTGTACTAAAGACACTACTGATCCCTCGAATGACCTATTCTGTGTTTGCCCACCGTAAATCTGCTTAATCCTGTTCTAGGCTGTGCTCCCTGCTGGGTGAACATAGTGGCGGGTGAAAGACGTCAGCTTCGTGATGAAAGATAGAGCAGAACTACCCGCCCCAGCGTATCTCAGGATCCAGCTTAGGGCTGAGCTCTCTGTTGGAGCAGTTGGGTGGCCTCATGAGCGACATGCGACCTAGTAGCCCCAGGAAGAGCCAAGCTGATGGAGCACAGGCAGAGCGATATGAGCTCCTGACAAAGTAAAGAAGAATCGAGGTAAAGATTCATCTTGGAGGGCCAGGTCAGGAGAAACTACTGGAGCGAGAATAAGACCAAAGTCGATAGAAGGCGAAAGAGATGGTGGGATTTGTTGGGAATGTTCTGAGTTAAAACATCATTGTTCCTGTTAGAAACTCCCCTTCCTTATGATTGACTACTTTTGTCCAGAGTTGGCTATTTTCATAAGCCAAGAATAGATGTTTTGGAAGAAGTACTTCCTGGGCTCATGAGATTTGACCTGTTGTTCCATCTCACGCATGGCCTGTTCTTACTATTATTGTGCTGTTCAGTAAAATGCATGTGAGGCCCTTCTTCTTTCTCCATCCATTCCCTTTTCAGTGCATCCCTGCAGTGTTCCATCCTCCTGCGAGCATCTCCTTGCTTCCTCAGTGACTTGAGCTGAGATTTACTTGGTGTTTATTTTTAGCACACACATTGGGCTCTGGGGTGGATTGTCATGAGGGAGTTTCTACTAATTAGTGACAGATACTCAGGCTGCACTCTGGCTCCTAGCTCTCAGTCTAAGCTTTTTCCTCTGTGTTATACGTCTTCAGCTCAGAGTAAAGACCATGATGGCTTAGCTACCTCTGCCCTACTCCAGTTACTCCCTCCTGCCTTGTTAGAGCTTATCTAGTAACTGTAGCAATGATCTGCAAATTATAGTGTAATAAATTCTTAATCCAGTTTTATTTTAACATCCTCATTAATTATGTGGAAGAGGGAGACAACCACCCGCTAATTAAATTTTCAGATGTTGCTAAATTGGGAGGAGTTGCAAATCCAACCATGAGCCAAAATGCAACCTAAAGGAATCCATGGAAGTTGTGGAGAAGTTAAAAGGAAGCAGGTACTATAGGATGAAGTTGGGACTGGAAACAAAGACACTAGGGCCACCAAGAAAGATAGATGAGTAGCTCTATACTCTGGGGGCCGAAAGCAGCCTGATGACCTCGGCCAGCCGTGGACGATGATGGGGGTGACTGGAGGGTCAGCGTGCACAGGCTGACACAGTCTCATCTCCTCCTCTGGTGCCTGTGCCCACGGTTTCATCATAGCGACCTTCCAAAGCAATCAGAGCAAGAGCTACCTGACTTGGTTGAGGAAATTAATCAATGTGTGTTCAGATGATTTAGCTAAAAATAAAAAGCAATATGCGGGAGAAAGGAATTTGTTATTTTTCTAGCATAATGATATTATTAATCCTTGTTGAGCTAAATTTAATTGAAGTTGATTATGGGGAACATGGCATATGTAGGCAAAGATAGCAGAAGAGCAAAACAGTCACAGAGATTAACATGGTTTTCTTCTCTTAAATGTGTTTGCTTCACCTTTTGGAAATTGCCTTAGGTTGTCTGAATGTTGAGATGCTCGAGTGACTGGTCCATGTCTCGGGAATGAAACACACTTGGTGGCTTTATTAACCTTCTCAGGGCAAGTTAGGTGGAGAACTGAGTTGGGAAGAGTGGCTGTTGAGGCCACTGTAGTACATTTGAACACTATAAACACTGACACTATTAAGCGGAAGACATACAGTTTTCTAGAACTGCTAATTCCCCCATCTGGGTCATAGAGTTTTTCCAGTGGGCCTTTAGTCAGCTCTTCACGGTGGGTACTGAATTTCGGCACCGTAAGCCATGTAGTTATTTATTCCCGTTTCAGCTGTTAAATATCACTACGGTTGCTTGCTTAGTTTCCCCTCAACTGTATCCCATTGGTTACCATGGATGCTAAGTGAAAAAGTACACATAGATGAGTGTACAGTGCACATCATTCCCAGAGCTGGATAAAACCCCAAAGTAGTACTTGATCTGCTAAAAGGGAAGAGGCAATTTCATTATGTATGCAAACAGTAGCACCACTATGTCTTCCTTTTTCTACAGCAGAAATTTTTCTGTTTAGTCCCCTGTAGACCCTGAATCCTGGGAGGCTGTAGAATATGGCTTCTTTTTTCTTTGTATCTTCCACAACAACTAAGAAGACGTGAACATAAACCAGACGTCCAGCAAGAGATGGATGACATTTGAGAGCAATACCTCTTCTTCTCACATACCTACTTTCCTCCATTTACAAAAACATAGGGATAAATGTGCAGTTTTTTACAACTGTAATAAATGAAGGATTGTGGGTCGATACGACATATTTTTTAGTCCAGTAAAAATCAGGTAGCTGTTCCACCAAAAGGAATCAGATGGCTCTGCTGAGAAAGCATTCTTTACTTCTGTCACCTTCTAGATGTAACCTGGTGAATCAGGGTGCAGAAAAAAATGAAACTAGCCCACCAATAATTTCGGATTTTACGGAAAGAGGCTAATTGGTTTTTCACCTTATTTTCCCTGTCTTTCCTTCAGGGATTAGGTTAAGCCTCTGTATATGTTTCACCAGGGAGTCATTGGGATTACGCCTCGCCTTTCTGTCTATCATGCTGACAGTGTGGCGATGTTGACTCAATTTTGATAAGCCCTACCACTCATCATGCAATTCTTTTTAGTCAAAGCAGGTATATAATTTATAGTGCCCAAAGCAGTTGTTAGTGTAAAAGAATTAACTAGGAGGGAGGCAGGTGCACCAAAACAGTCCCAGAATTGTTAAGTGGCTATTCCTGCCTGCAACATGAGGATTTCTTTTAAAACATTTTTTTTCCTCTGAAGTTTCTAATCAAGGGATAGATACGTTTGTCATTCAGATATTGTGTTGTTTCCTGTCTTCCAAAGAAAAACTTAAGGAAACATGCAGCCCGTGTTCATTGTCTGGGTTTTACTGTTGGAAGGAACTGGGTGAAGACTGGATGTGGTGGAGACCCGGGGAGTAGGCTGAGGAGATGCTTGTGGGTTGAGAGGTGGACCTGGCTGAATGTGTATAGGGCGAGGTTTCGGGCAGCTGACGTGGTGAAGTATAGCAGGTCCAGCCTGGAAAAGGCTGTGTGGGTAACTGCTGGACTTTGGCTCTGGAAGGTGGATGAGGAACCTGAGTCAACTGAGGGACAGCAAGAAGTCCAACCATGAAGTCTTCTGTTTCTAATGATATTCAGATTCTACAGTTCCGCTGGTCAGAATAACCTTTTCAAATGGACCCAGGTATTCTGCCTTGAATCATGTCTCTAAAGCCATGAGCCCTAGAATCTCATAATGTGACCATTTGGAGCTAGACTCTTTGAAGAACTGACCAAGTTAAAATCAAGCCCTTGGGGTGGGCCTTAATCCCATATGACTGGTGGCTTTATAAAAAAGGGAATTTTCAACATGGGAAGAAAGTCATGTGAGTTAAAGCAGAGATCAAGGTGATGTATCCGTAAATCTTGGAGGGTTAAAGATTGTCAACAAATTGCTAGCTGCCAGGGCAGCGGGACAGATTCTCCCTCAGGTCTCAGAAGGAATCCACCCTGCCAAGACTTTGCTATCAAGGTATCTGGCATCCAGATTGTAAGACAGTAAACTTCTGCTCTTTGTGCTGCCCAATCTGTGTTATTTTGTTTCGGCGAACTTGGGAAAGGTTTACAGGTGCACAGTATGGGCATATACCTCTACTCTCACTAAGTCACATTGTTTCAACAGTAACATTCCCAACGGGAAATACAATGTCCTTCATTTAAACAAAAATCCCTAGAGTCTACCTGAAAGGAGGCTGAATAGGATTCAGACAGGTTCTTTAACTAGGGTTCAGGACGAGTTAAGTAATTTTGCTCACATCCTACAGTAAATAAATGGTTGTTGTATGGATAGGAGCCAGACCTCGCTTTGAAGTACTTTGTTCTAAAAACACATTGTTCGGTGGTTAGGTCTGGATACAGCAGGAGGCTGTTAGTAAGTTTTCTCTCCTCTAACTCCCAAACCTTACTCTTCAGTTGTCTTTTACCCTAAATTTAGCCACCTTCTGCCTGCAAATCCCTTACTCTTCCAGGCTCTTCCGACCTTTCCTGGCTCTTTCATCTGCTCTTCCAGGCAAAGGTAATTTTTCTAACAACAAATCATTTGTCTAACTTCCTCAGGGATGAAGCTTTCCATATAGGCCAATGTTCCAGATTTCTGATACTTATCCTTAAAGTTGCTATACCAGTATTCACAATTTTAACAAATTCAAATGGAGTTATATTTGAAATGTATCATGCCAGCTTCTGCAGGGTACTCCTATTTGCTTAAGTCGCATTTAAGCCATCATGATGGGTTAAGATCATTATTATTAATAACAGCACACTCTGCTGTAACAGTTTCTCACTGTTTTTCCGGCCTCAAGGAAGATCTGAACTGTTTGACTCTGTAAGGTTTTAGTTGGGAGTGAGGGAGAGAATTTTAGGTATCCTTTGTGGTAAATGAACTATCCCCAAATTTAGTTGCTGAAGCGATGAGCCCCACCGTATTTATATGACATTGAAATTTATCACTTTGGGCAAGGAAGAAGGAAGAAAGTGTTTAGATTCCCATTTTGTTAATTTAGATATTTTAATTGAGTCGTCTTTGGATGTAGATAAAATTCTGAGGTTGACCTAGTCTCCTTTTCACAAGCTATCATGGATTTTCACCACCATTAGATGGTAGAACTTTTAAACCAGGAGCACGTATCTTCCAGGGGTCTGTGAAGATCCAGGAAATGTTAGCTCGGTAGCAGCCAAATTGAAATTATCTTTCTTAGTTGAAAAAGATCCTGAGAATATGGATGAATATATTTGGGATACAGAATATTACAGACAAAGAATTACATATGAGATTGTATACATTTCTAGGAGTGTTTTATTTATTTTTTTTCACTTTTCTTGCCCCTAGGACAAAATGCTTTTTTATTTACTTTTATTTTTATTTACCAAGAACATGTATTGGTACATTGTACACATAATGATCACATTCATCATGGTTAATTTGTACCTATACATGATGTATCTTGGTCCCCCCCCTTTTCCCCACCCCTCCCTTCCCTATTTACAGCAGATTTATTTACATTGTTCTATTTTTCCCCATTTTTCCTTTCTTTTCTTTTTCCCTTCCTGCTTTTCCCCCTCCTCCCTTTCTAATTTTCCTAACTTTAAATACTTTCTTTTACATAATATCTATTTTATCTCTTTGTCCTTATTTATACTTATGGTTTCTCATATGAGAGAAACAATTCAATTTGTACTCATCAGTGTCTGATTTATTTCACTTAAGGGTATGTTCTCAAGGTACATCCATTTACCTACAAATGTCTCTAGTTCATTTTGTATGGCAGAGTAGTACTCCATTGTATAGAAAAAACACATCTTCTTTAGCTGCTCCTTAATTGTTGGGCATTTAGGTTGTTTCCAAGACTTAGCTATTACAAATTGTGCTGCTATGAACCTAGTTGTGCATATATCACTGTGGTATGATGATTTTAATTCTTCTGGGAAGATACCAAGCAGAGGGATAGCTGGGTGAAATGGAGCCCCTAGTCATAGTTTTCTGAGGAATCTCCACACTGATTTCCACAGTGGTTGGACCAGTCTACATTTCCACCAACAGTGGAGAAGGGTTCCTATTTCCCCCACAGCCCCACCAGCATTTGTTACTGACTGATTTCTTTATAATAGCTGTTCTTTCTGGAGTGAGATGGAATCTTAGCATTGTTTCGATTTGTATCTCCTGAATGACCAATAATGTTGAACACTTTGTCATATATTTATTTGACATTTTTAGAACTCTTGAAGACATAGGTATAGGGAAAAAATTTATGAACAGAACCCAGACTACATAGGAAACTATACAAAGAATCAGTGCGTGGGACCACATCCTATTAAAAGGCTTTCGCACAGCAAAAGAAATTACTAACAGAGTGGGGCAAAAAACCACAGGCTGGGAAAAAAACTTTTGCCATCTGTCCCTCAGACAAAGGTCTAACATCTGGAATATAGAAAGAACTCAAAAAAAAAAAAAATCAACCCCCCAAAATTTAAAGACCCTATCCAAAAATGGGCATCTGAAATGAGTAAACATTTCTTAGGAGTGTTTTAAATATACTTGAAATTATGCCTTGAGTTTCTAAGTCTAATTTCTAACTCCGAATTTCCAGACAAGCACCAAAGTGGATGATGCTGGTAAGTCACATGTACCATCGGGGAGCATTGGCTGGAGCTGCTGTGTGGGCTTCTAGGGAGCTTTGGAAATCATGTTAGTGTTTTGTTTCTTCAGGTAGTTGGAGAATATATCAATGCTCTTTTCATTATTATCCATAAGCTATAGATACTCCATAACAATTATTCGTTTACATCTATTCAGCATCTTATCGTCCTCCTAAAACAATGCAGGAGTGTTCCAATACAATTTACTTATGAACACTGAAACTAGAGTAATTTCTCCATATGTATATGAAATATTATTCTTCTTTTAATTTCTTCCTTAGTTGAAAACATTCTTGGCTCATGGAATAGACATAAACAGGCTAGTGGTTTAGATTTGACTCAAGTGTCAAACTTTTTACCTTCATGTTAAGTGACTACAAAATAACAGAAGAATGAGCCAGGTAAGCATTTGTTTTTAAATATCAACTTTGTCTGGACCCCTTCTTTTCCCCTCTTTTCTAATTTTTAGACTGTCCTGAAAAATTTAGTTCCATTTTTTACTTTTGTTCAACACACTGCTATCTTTCCCAAGAAACTGTAACTCCTCAATTATATACTAATTGTATGGTTTCTTATTTTCATTCAATAGTTATTGCCTTGTGATGTATTTTTATATTGAGACCGAGACATGTGTTTTATTTTCATACTTTGCTCACAGTGCCTACTACAGTGCTGAATACATGGCTTATGGGCTACAAATATTTAATGCAATGCATGAAAGAACAAATACAAACTGGAGTTCATTCTGGAGTAAGGAAATTAGTCTTTTAATGATTGTATAACTTACGTCCCCAAATTCGGCTAAACTTATAAATTAATCGATATAAATTACAGGAGTTCACACTTAAACAATACAAATTAACAAGATTTAGACTGTAGGTGAGCCTATTTACAGTGACAGTAGCAAATAAAATGGATCTACATTCAGATTACATTCTAATTAATCAAATCCTGTGTATCGTTCAATGTCATGTCAGGAAAACAGGAACGATTGGAGGTATTTCAAACAGAGAATGTAGCTTTCTACCATCACTATGAAGAGCAGAGTATATGAATGTTAAGTGTAGAGCAAATGGCAAAAGATTGGCACAATCCACCCTTTTGACCCTTCAGCCTCCATATACTACCTTTCTGCCCATAGTTAAACGTCCATATAATGATACCAAAACTGGCCTGACTCCACCCAAGAATCTGCAGCTAACCCTCATATTAACAAAGATTTGCTCATCTTTTCCCAAAAAGTGTGGGCACAAAATCATAGCAGTCACTGTGTCTATGCTTGGGTAGTGTTAAACTGGTTTTGTACAATTTTGTCTGGACCTTCTATAATCTGAAGACCGAATCATAAAGTTACTCATCAGTATTTCTCCTTATACAAAAACACAGGGGAAAGAGAAAGTAAGGTACTGAATAATAAATATAAATATACCCACAAAAATAAATGAATAAACATACATATATATATACACACATATAAAATTTTTCTCAATTTTAAAAGTTATCGCAAGCCTATATTTGGTATTTACCATCTCCCCAGCTTTTTCCCATCCACTGTGTATTTCTTTGCCTTCAGATAGGATCTCACTTTGTGAGGGTGAGATCCTCTGGTGACTGACCCATGTTTTGTTTCCAGTAAGCCTGAGTCTTTAGTAGTCCTGATTTCAATGGTTTGCTGAAGTTTTCATTAACTGTTAGATATAGATATAGTCCAAGATGTCGCTGAGCCTCCTTGAGACCTAGGAATATGTTGTCAGTACTAGAAACCCTGGACTCATCAAACCCTACCCTGTCCCAACTCGGCAGAGGGCAAATAAGCTCTGTTCCAGGTCCCTTGCCTCCGCTTTCCCCTGCCACCCCAAAATGCGATAGGTTACTTTTCTTCCCTAATTAAACATTTTGAGCTGCAAGTCATTTGTAATGATTTATGGCAGCTGCGCTTTTGCCAATCTTACACAGTATTTTTCTTATTACTTAATTGTTTTAGCAGTGCTTCAGCCATTAGTTTCTGAGTTCTGAAAACAGGAAACAGAAGTCTTCTATTATAGACGCCTGCCTAATTAGCTCAGAGGCTGTCTAATGGGGGCTATTAAAAATGCAAATGAGGTGTGATCAAACAGTGAAAAGTTTGGTCTTGACAGAAGATGCTAATGCATTTCCCCCCCTGAAAAATCTACCACCATCCTGAAAGTAGATTCCTCCTTCCTTCCTTATCATAAAATGGGTTTTTCTCCTTGACTGAATTCTTCCTTTCTCACCTTGTCTGGATTGCAGTTTACTATTAAATGTTCTTGTGGAAAACATACTTATTCTAAGGCAGTGGCTATCACTTTGTAATACATCATGCATCCAAATCGTCTGAAGGATTCCTGGGTCTATTCCTAGAAATTCCAGTTCAGTGGGCCACAGTGGCACATGGACTAGAGTTTCCATTAGATTCTCCAGGAGCGCTGCTGCGCTGATCTAGAACACCACTTTGAGAACCACTGATCCATGATTTCTCGTACCCAGTCTGAACTCAAAAGTTTCTTTTTTTTACCTTCCTTTCATGAACTGGTTCTCTGGGCTTTTTTTCAGTTTGGGAAATCAACCCCAGGCCCTGTGCATGTTAAGTAAGCCCTCTACCACTGAGATACACCTTCAGCTCTACTGTGAGCTGTTTTTTGTTTTTTTGGTTTTTTTCCTAATCAACAGTGTAGTGTGGCTTAGTTAGGTCAGCTTCTCTGACACTGTAACCTAAATCAATGTTGCGTGCCCAAGCTATATGATTACATTGGTGTCATATACTCAGCAGCAACTACATTTTGTGTATTCTGAAGATTATATGACTAGAGGGCCCTCTTTCAAGAGGAAGAATTTTAAAGTGAGTTTAAAATTTAATGAAGGACCATGAACTTTCATAATTTGCCCCTGTGCCATATTTTGTTGATGCTTCATGGCTACCCTTTACTAGATATTTCTTTATGGATGAGAGTTGAATCTGGTTTGTGTGAGGGCTTCATATTCTGTACAACATCTAGTGCATGGTGGGTGGTCAGGAGATGCTTGTCAACTTAATCTGTTTACATCACTTTACTATTAAAATCGCCATGCTGGCTTTTCTCCCACCCACAGGCATTTTCTCCTTTACGCTGAGATACGGCTTCTAACTTTTCCATATTACCCATGCGACACGTTGGCCACATTCCCTACACCATCCCTACCGTGGTTTTCCATCAAAATTTTCATTTTGCTGATTCCTTGGATTTGCACATTTTCCATTCATGTCTTGGAGACGTTTTACTTAGTCGAATTCCATCTCCTTTCAGCATTATCTCCAAGTCCTTCGGGTCGGAAGAGTCTTGTAGACATTCCTGACAGTGTGTGTTCGGCCATGCTGCCTGAGGCTTCCGGCTGTAGGGAAGTCTGGGGAGTTTGCAAATAACTTGAGTACCCATTCTCTGTCACACAGCAGCATCCTTTTATCTGCCTCTAATACCCCACTATCTACCAGCGTAGACTTATGATGAATATGAAGGAGAGGAAGGTGGAAGGAAGGAAGGAAGGAGGAAGGAAGGAAGGAGGAAGGAGAGGAAGGATAAAATGAAGGATGAATTTATTCTTACCAATCATGTCTGAAAGGGGACATCTGAGGTCCACAGAGAAAAAAATGAATATAGAGAAGGAGAATTCTTGTTGCCAAGATCCCCATATTCCTTGGTGCACTCGGGTGAGAATGCTTTTCTCCTTACTACGGCAGTTTTCCCCGCAGTTGACCAGGCCTTGCCCAGAAATTTGGCTGTGGTGAGGTGGACCCAGCTCTCAGTTGCCCTCACTTGTGACTACTGTTCTTCATGTCTGCTTGCCTCTGGTGACTTCTTTGTGACAGGGATATAAAGTAAGACAGAGGCAGTGAAGGCCAGAGTCTGTGGGTCATCAGAGCTCTCAAACAGAACTTTCAGGCTGAGCAGAAGACCTGCACCTGGATCCCAAGAAACAGTCTTGTTGCTGCTGCTGCTTCTCTTCTCTAGTTTCAGAGTCTGGGCTCCTGGTGGGCAGAGGCTCTGCCTCCTTCAGTCTCTGCGTCTTACTGAGACTCCTGCTTTCCCTCTCAAACAGGGAGTTGGTCTGCTTCTGTCGTCTTTCCTCTCCTTCCTAGCAGCCACGTGGCAAAGGAGACCTGCGTTGTGCACTCGCATCCCAAGCAGGGAGCTCCAAACCCAGGTGTGCTCTGCGTCTTAACTGTTCTGGCAAACCAGCTGCTGAACTTGGGGAAACAGCACAGATTTTGAAGGTGCATCTGCTGTCCCTAAGTCGTCGTACATATTCCTTAATAAAGGACCACAGCTGCCCCTGCTGTGCTCTCTGCCGCATGGATCCTGGTGAGTTGCCACCCATTGTGCCCGTTCTTCAATGTCAAAACTCTGACACGAAGTAATCCTTTACTTAAACTATTGACACATCTCTACTGAGCAAGATGTGTCCTTGTTGAGCTGGGGAAAGAAAACACATCCAGGGAAAAGAGAAAATAACAAGGGCAAGAGGTTATGTTTCCATCCAAGTGCAGCAGAACTGTCAGCAGCTCGCACACACAACTCCTCGTCCTCAGCAGTGACTGAGACTCAGTCCTGGACGGTTTGAGATTATGCGGTGGTTCTTCAGATCCTTGAGGTGGAGGCAGGTTGGACTCCTCCCTCATGGGCTCGTTCTGCCTTCCCTGTTCTTGTGCTCTGCGTGTTTCCTCCGTGTGGTCCCCAGCTTGCTTCTTCCCTGCTAGATGACCCCTGCGTTACTCTCCTTCCCACTTCTTCTTCCTGGGCAAACACTGTCCAGAACTGACATCCCCAGAGGTGTCAGAACGTGGCACCGAGGCAAGGCATAATCACAGATCGGAGACCCCCCGCCTGCCTGGCTGGAAGATGTTGACAATTACAGCCCCTCAAGGCCCAAAGGCATCATCTTCCCCAAATGCTTCCAGGGTGAAAAAGACTAGTTCGGTACCTCTGTCTGGGCTTTAAGAGTTATTTTTGTCCTTGAAGTCTAATAGTAGGTTATTGGTAATTATGGGAAAAAATGGAGTGGAAATAAGGGGGTTTTTAAAGTTTTTTTCTGGATCCAGTATTCTATTTTGAATTTTCTATTCAGTGAGACACAGCTCCTGAGATCATGACCTCTGTGATTATAGCAGGAAAAGGCCCCCATGGTCCACGAGTGTATGATTTCCACTTTGCTTCTATCCCCCTAACTGGCATAATTTCTTGGACACTGCTGAGAAGGGATGTTACCTAAATGCTTGTTTTGCAGGGTACCATTTCCATGGTCTGAGTTCACTTGAGGTCAGGGCACACAGGGGCCTAGTAGATCTCCTTTTATTGGTGCTTTATTTAAAGCACTCAGAGCTCAGGATCTGGCATGAGCTTTCAGAAGCTCCATACTGCTAACAAATAGAAAGTCTCACTCCTAGCCCACCTTCCATTTCCTCTGCTATTAGCTTGCCCACTCTGTCTCCACTATTCTTGTGCATTCATTCCTTTCTCCATTCATTCCATAAGCATGAATTCGCTCCCTCTTTTACTCCTTGTTTTAAATTCTGGAGACACAAACAATAATATCGGATTCCTCAATTCTCAAATATCTAGTCATGCGGAAGAGGAAGACAGACACAACCCAAACCCACTATAAGCAATGTCTGTGACACTGTCATGGAGGTCTGTGGAGGGTCAAGCAAGGGCACGAGGAACAAGCACTCCATTTCTTGGGAGATGGCTCAGGAAGGCTGCATAGGAGAAGTGGCTCTTGGGTGCTGCTAAATAAGTGTGGAGGAGCTGTCCCAGTCGGAAGCATCATCAGGAGAAAGCACACAGTGATACTGACCACAATGTATTCAGGGATTGCAATCCGCAGCACAGGGGACCAGAAAAAGCCTACTTGGGAGACTAAAGACCAGAGTGTGGAGCAACATGCAGGCTACCAGAAAAAGGGGTGTGTGTGTGTGTGTGTGTGTGTGTGTATGTGTGTGTGTGTAGCTGATAGCTATGTAATAAAGAGTGGTTCGAATACTTAAGGAGTAGCTCAGCTATAAAATTATTTAAACAGGAAAACAATGACTAGCCTGGAAGATATGCATCCAACTTATTTAATCAAGAAATATGTAGTTTAGAACTTGCCCACAGGAGGGGCCTGATACCCTTTCCTGTGTATGTGGCAGTGCCTTAGAAAGCCATGCAGACTGCTTTTAAGAACCTCAGTGGAGTGACTCAGGACTGGTAGGGCTTTCTCTCTCTGCCCAGAAACGTCACATGGCTCCTGCCCTGTTCACCTGCCCTGCTGCAATGCCCATCGGCATGTGCATGCCTATGGTCTCACCCACTGTGGAGACGCTGGGTTTCGGGAGCAGTGTATAGACTTTCCTGGGCTTTGTGCTTCAGACAGATCCGAAAAGGCTATGACCCAGAGGAAGGAAAGATCCCCTCCCAGTTTTCTATCATGCAGTCCCCAAAGCAGCTGAGCTAGAAGCAGAGCCTCATACAGGTGTCGAGGGGCTGCGTGGGCGCATCTGCACCTGCCCCCTCTCTTCCCCTGAGATGACAAGGACCTGCCCCTGGTTCAGATCAGGACCACAAGCTATTTCTCCACCAGCCCACATTCAATACTTGCTCTCTTAAAATGCCTGCGTCTTCTCTAGTTAAACACAAATGCTTTCACTTTGTTGCTTGTTCTGCCAGCAGTAAACACGTGCTGTTATAGACACTAGAGTCAGGTATGCATACAATCGGAGCAGGGGACTTCAGGAGCTGAGGAGCCAGCAGAGATAAAAACAAACAAACAAACAAACAAACAAAAAAGAAAATACAAAGTAGAAACAAGAATGCACAGAAACTCAAGTTGCAACAGTTGAAAAAGGAAGGAGAGGTAATGTGCGAATGGTGGGAAGTAGCTAAAGAGGCATCGATTTAATCTTGATTTTAATAATCAGAGAAATTTAAATGTGTATTTGGTAAGTAACTAGAAATAAAAACTGTTAATTTTTGTTTATAAATAACCAAAGAACACGTAGGCAGTTAGTTTATGTCTATAGACTAAAAACCAGAAACCTAAGGCGGTAAGAATAATCCTGAAAAACTTACATAAAATAAGTAAGGCAAGATATATGTTACTCCAATAATTAAAAATGCCTTAACATCCAAGATTAAAATTGATGACTTTCCTATTGAGTTAGTGCTAAATCTAAGGGGAAAAAATCACCTAAGCAAGATGGCAAAGAAATAAAAGTTAGAAATAAAAGACAAATGGATAAAGACAAATAGGAGAAGGCAAAGAAAGGAAATTAGTACTGGAAATGTTAATATTGCATGCATAATTAAAGTAAAAAGCATTATGTAATGGTCAAAGAGAGTTTATCAGATGTGAAAACATTACTTTAAAAGGGATTAAAATAATGTGAGGAAGCAGAGACATTTGCTCTAGTAGATCTTCCTTCAAATCAGCTTTACCTATAAAGGAAATGAGAGAAATAGGACAGTAAATATCTAAGATGTTTGTCAAAGGATAGTAAAATAGGCTTTATTGTATTTCTTTTCTTTGAAAACAATTCTGGTTCCAAGTAGAACTCTTGGAAAATAAAGAAAAGTAGTGTAAAAGGAATAAAAAGTTATCCTACATCCCACAAGACAAGTGTAGCTCCTCCTTTAATAAATTTTCCCCACAGGGTCCTGCAACCTTGCAGAAGACCTGATGCTGAATCGAGGCTGTAAGAAGAAGCCTTAGGGTGGGAGAAGGTGCATATTCCAAAGGGAGAAGAACCAGCCAGGCGGCCAGATGGCCAACAGTCACTCTCCCTCTCTACCCTCCCTGGACTACAGGTCTAGAAGCAGGGGAGCTGGCCTTCCCTGAAGGCTTGGGGGTTTAAAAGTCTCCTTATTTTCTTGGTTTCCCAGTTTGATTTGCGCCAGTCAATTCCCAGACCAGAGATCCTGTACTGGGGTGCACAGGGTCCTGTGCTGAGATGCTGTACAGATTACTAAGAGCCTTCCGAAAGAAAGTGAACGCTGATGGGAGGCTTGAGATAGGATTGGACCCTGTGCCCAGGAAGGCACACATGTTCTGCAAACAATGAGTCACATAACATTTTTTTTTCTTCATAAATGCAAGCCTTTCTCAGGCTAGAGGTAGTTGAATATAGGAGGGGTTCCTTTTTAGTTTGTGATTTTTTTGCCAGCTGTTGCCTTACTGTAACAAAGCAGCAAAGCTCCCAAATGAATCTCTGGGATTCAGAACAGAAAGAACAGAAGTAGGCTATGGAGTAGGTGGGAAATATGGCTTAAATGTGCTTTTGGCTGTATTTTCCAGATAATTACAATGGAGTCTGTTTCTCTTCAACTGTGCCTGTCATCCTCAGGATTAAATTATGATGATGATGGTGATTACTGATAATTACCCCTTTCATTTATTTGGCATTTTCTACCTTCTAAAGTACTTACGTATAGATCTTTTCACCAAGCCTTGGAAGACTGGAAGGGGAAATGCTGCTCTACTCATCTTTGAGAGGAGGAGTGAGGCTAAGTCCTGGGGGTCCCTCGCCTTGGGTCACGTAGTTCTTTAGGGGCCCTGGAAGCTATTGGCTTCAGGATCTTTCTCTCTTCTGTATATTTGGTTCCTTAGAAAGATAGGTATTTCTTTTTACATTCACAGATGTAACATATTTCATATACCAAAAAGAGAATTATTATACTTTAAGAACATAGTGGTATTATCTTTGAATGTGTTTCTTCCTCCTTTCTTCCATCTCCCTTTGTTTCAATCAGTTTCTCTCTCACACACAGACATACACATTAAGTTACTCTCTTAGGGATTTCAAAACATATTCCAAACAATAAGATGTCCGATCTCCTTGGTCAGGTAAGATGGCCAGAATTTGGGGCAGTCTTGCCCCAGTTTCCTGTTTCCTCTATGCATTCCAGAAGAGAACTGAAGGGCAGCTCAAGGCATGGGCTCTGCATTTAGGAAACTGGATCTGGGAGTGTGTGAGCGTGAGGTGCCACCTGCATTGTGCCTTGGCTGACTGCTGATTATTCTCCATGACCTGGCACTAATCCCGAGGATTAAGTGGGCATCTGCTCCCCGATGCTGACAGCCGGACGGGGCAAGCCGTCAGCAGAGTAGGTGGATCAGGCTTGGGCTAAGCAGCCAGTGTGGACAGGGCAGGCTTCCTTGAGGGTTGTAGAAATTTGACCGTGGCTGCTCTCATTCTCCTTTCCTATATGGGGTTTCACTCTCATCCTCACCAAGCCTTCAGCCTCAACATTGCAGAGTATAAGAACCAGGATCAAATTGCCCAAACCTTGGCCTTTCATGCCTTAAAAACGAATGGTGTGACATTGGGGAGATTGATATGGGCTCCAGCCTCAGGTTCCTTATGCATAAAATGTGGATCTTCGTAATATCACAGCCCCGAGAGTTACTCTGTGGATCAGGTGAGATCTTCTTCCAGTCAGCCTCGGCAACAGTAGCTGCTGGGCTGCACACCACCCCGCTGCTTCTCTCTGCTTTGTTCCCTGATCAGCATTCAGCTCAAGGGACAGCTCCAGGATTCCAGTGCACCCTGATTCTCCCTGTCCTCTGCCATGTGTTACCTGGACTGCTCTTTTCGGTAGTCAAGTGGTTGAGGTGATGTGTTACTGTATGTTCCACGGATTGGAGCTCCTCCTGGGGATGTGGGTTTTATGTCTTGATTCTCTATAGAGACATAGGAGGGAAGAAAGGAAGAAGGATGGGAGAGGGAGGGAGAAATCAAGATACTATTTTAATCACCTCCTATCTTTCTTCCCTCCCACACTTTCTCTCATTTAGATGAAGCAGTCTTCGGGAGCCATGTGCCTGAGGGCTTACACTTGGGACAGTCATCAGGGGTACTCCTAACAGGCCACTGTCTGGAAGTAGAAAAGCACCCTGACTTTGTGGTGTGATTAGAGTACAGTGACGACGGCAAAGCAGAAGCCTTGAGCTTCTTAGGAGTGGAAGCTCCTGGTGCCCTTTTCTGAAGTGGAGCCATCTGGGGTCCCCTCAACATCCCCAGGTGGGAAAGAGGAAGACAATGCGCTGGGAAGCTGGGAGTTTGTCTAAAGTTACCAGAGTGTCTAGAGATACAGAAAGAGTGCCACCAACTTGTGGCTACATGAGCCTGGCTTGGGGACCACAGACCTCCCTGGACGGTCTTGGGGGAGCCGCCTCGTCTGTGTGGCCTCAGCACCGAATCTGGACTCTGCTGGGCAGCTTTGTGAGAGCCTCGGGGCTCCCCAGCCCAGACATCAGGAGGCTTGCCTCAGCCCCTACAGATATCACTGCTTCCGTGCACAAGACTGCAAGTGGCATTTCAAATAACGGTGAGTCATCTGGAAGGAATGATAAAGGAAGGTTGTTCTGTTTTAATCAGTGCAGAGCTCCACACTTAGGGATCTTGAGAGCTGAGGGATTCTTCAGGGCTAAATATCCCAGATAGCTGAACTCTATGTACTTACAAAAAAACCCACAAAAAAACAAAAAAACAAAAAAACAAAAAACCCTGAATTTTATTCCAAATTAAAAAAAATAAGCATATTGTCTTGGAATTTTTGCTCATATTTAAAATTACGTTCCCATTCTTTTCTCTCTTTAGTGAAGTGAGGGTTGAAGGATGACCTTGGTCTTCTCTGGATGACCCACGGCCATCATGCCAGGCAAAAACTCTGGTAGGACAGGATACTCCAGGAGCACCCCCGCTGCACTGTAAGTTTGGATTCCCCTCATGAGCCTCCCTGGAGTGTCTCTTCCCTCCCCTGGTGTCTGATCGTGTCATTGGGCAGGAAGTAGAAGGACGTTACTTTAATATAAGTTGTCCCAAATTCTGGAGGGTTCAGGGATACCCTTTAATTAAAAAAGCAGGTGCCTTTGAGAACTCCAAATTCCAACTTGCCTCATTTGCAATCTCTTATTTTCCTTCTTACATGTCCCCTAGGCCATTTAATTCAAGTTTCGAGGTCACTTCCTCATAGAGTTGATTGATATTGTTGCCAATGAAGACTATCCTATCTTAGAATTCACTGTATATCATATTTTATGTTTTTCAATCAGGAGAGATTCTTTAGTGAGGGCTAATAAATATTTTTTTTTAAATCGCCTTTTATAGTAACCCAATATTCTGCTCCTGCTTGAATAACAGGAGCAGAATCCCATATAAACCAGTTTTATGTTTTCTTCCATCTTTTTATGCCTCTCTTTGACTTCTTTCCTTCATTTTTTTATTTCTTTCTTCCTTCTCTCTTTCCAAAGAACTCTAAGAGCTGGAGTACTAATAAGAGTAAGCTTATTTTGGATATACATTCTATTGTGATGCTGCTTTTACCCTGAAACCTGTAGATCCAGAACTCCAGGGACTATTTACTTCCTCATAGCCATTTGTGGCAGTATCAGTATGCACATTCCTAGCTGAACTGTGGGAATTTCATCGGTCACTGTATGGTCCAAACAACCAGGCTTCAACCAGGCTTCAATCAAGTATGACGAGGAGGTTGCCTTTTGAGATTATAAAAGAGGCCATGTTTACATCATGGAATGATGGTGTCTTTACTTGGAAAGGATGGATCTGCTTTGCATAAAACATTCATTTTTTCTGCTTCCTCATGTGAAAAGGAAGCACACATCCAGAGTATCTGATTTTAGGCTATGCTGGTTTTATAATGTGCTAGCTCAGTGAGGTTGAATTCCATTTCCTGTATGTTTTTGGTTAGGGTAAGCCACAAAAGACTTTTAAGGGAGATTTGGGAGAGCAAAAGAAGGTAGCAGTTATTTAGTATCTCACACACGTTGTCAACTACTGCTGACTTACCTTGTTCTGAGACAAGGTGTAGTTGCTCCACCTAGTTCTGAGACAAAGGACCCTGCTCTCTGTAGGATGCTTCTGAGGCTAGAGGCACTAAGAACTCACATGGATTTCAGTCTAGCCTCATCGACTGCACCTCATGCTCCTGCATCCCACCTTTTCCTTGCTCTCCAACCCTCAGTTATCCTCCAGCCTACAGGAATCTTGATTGCTTTTCTTTTCCTCAAAACATCACATTGGTTCTTTACATGAATAGCATTACACTGACTGTGAAGTAGGGTAGAAGGAATAAAGATAGGTAAAAAAGAGACAAGAAAAATCATGCTTTGAAGAAATCTGCAACTTCAGGTCATAATCAAAATTTCCCAATGTTATCCTTATATGTATTCCATATCTTTACTCCCAAAACTTGTTTGTGCTCCCTAGGCTCATTTCCCCCCCTCCTCAGGCCCGTTACACCCAAAATTCCTTAAATATATATTGTCTATGAATTATCTTAGTTGATAAAGTGAAGAAACCTGACTTTAAGAGAGAGAAACAGATTCGAAGAGTTCAAAGAATGTTATCATGGGGTTGAGGATTTAGCTCAGTGGTAGAGTACTTACTTAACAAGCACAGGTCCCAAGTTCGGTCCCAAGTTCAATCCCAAGCACCGCCACAAACAAACAAACAAACAAACAAACAATGTTATTAGGCAAAACATCTCTGATCATCCATCTTAAGGGATACTTCCAAGAACTCATATGTTTCCCCAATCTCAGGCCACAGTGTACCTCTTTCTTGAGTGTTTCCTTCTTTAATTCTTCCTAATAAAACATTTCTATGCCTCTCACTGTCATATCCTAAAGTTATTTTCTGTGATTAGACTAAAAACCCTACACAGTGATCTGTGTTAAGGTCTCCGCCTCCTCTTCGAAAGCACTCCTTGAGCCTGTCCAGTGTAACAAGCAATCAGTGAGTAGCCCCTCCTCTATCCACATAATTAAGACTTTTGAATGCTAGAGGTTGAGAAATAAACCTCAAAAACCAAGATCAGGCTGAGATGGTGAAATTTCTATGTCCAATGGTCTGAAGCATGTTAAAATATTCCTTCCAAGGTAAAGAAAAAGTCGATGCATCTGATTCCTTCTATCACTGAGCAAGAGGCATAATGCCTAGGGGGCCTCTTTGGAATTTGGAGGTGACACATACATTCTTTGGTTATGCTCCTCTGACCATTTACTGAGGACACAAAAACTTGCTAATTTAGGGTGGGGCTCTAAATAAGAGATGGATCTGCAGTAGGTCTGCCACATAAACTGCTCTGCCATTTAGGCCACATTATCTGGCAGACCAACTGTCCTCGATGTGTCCTTGTAAAATTAGAATGTTGTGTGCAGTCTGTGGCAAGCCTTTGTAGGTGAAACACAGAACAGACACTTAGGACTTTGGAATAAAACCGTATTCACTCTTCATATAGATATGATTGTGTTGAGACACAGATTTTGATTTGCTATTGGGCCTTCATGGAGACTCAGTGTTTGGCCCTGGGCCACTGAGATACCATGCAGCCTAAGATCCCTGTCACAAATTGGTATTTCCGATCCACCAGGACATAAAGTTGCATGAAGATATTTGTCGCTATCAAATAGAAGTGATGTGTCAGGCTGAAGCATCTCAGACATTACAAGTTTCATGAGGAAATAGTCCAAATATTCATGGTTCTTATTCATGTTACACTCTTGTATCTTAATACAAGGCTCCAGGTCCACAAGGAACTCTCAATGACTAGGTAACTGAAGAAGAAAATCTTGACCATGTGTTTTACAGCTGGTCCCGCACGATATACAGATATTATTGTAAAGTATAAGTCTGCTGTACTATAGCCCCATTCCAGATGGTCTTGAAAGATCATAATAAAGGAAAGCCTTCCCAGTAACTGAACATTGGGTAGTGCCCAGAAGGAGAAATGGCAAGAGTTACATATCTATACCAATTCATGTACTATGAATGGCTTAGCTGGAGAATCAGGGACTTAGAAAGAATATGAATGGAAAATTGATGACAAGAAGGTCTGGGGAAGAGGCATGTGGGAGGATTCATCTGAACAGGTACCCAATGTGAAACTTTGTGCCTTGTGTGAATGATCACCAAAGAGTGCTCCCAGCAGGATAAGACTTTAATAACCACATGGTTAGTGTGACCCATTCTGTAGGTACCAATCTCTTTCTCTGGCCTCTCCTGTCATTGCATAATATGTTCATCAACAAAATGGCCATGGTGAGAGGGATGGAGCACATACGTAGGTACAGCAACATATACTCCCACTCACAAGGATGACCTGGCTAGAGTCACTGCTGAGTGCCCAATCTGCCAGCCGCAGAGACCAACACTGACATGGCACCATTTCCCAGGGTGACCAGCCAGCTACCTGGAGGCTGGTTGATTACATTGGCCTGCTTCCATCACAGAAGGGGCAGTTCATTGTCCTTACTGGGAAACACAACGTTCTCTATGTGGATATTCCCCTGAATGATACATAGGGTAAAAAATTCTAACCATTAAAAATCAAAACTATAAATTTGACACATTTAATACATTTTACCTATAGATAAGAGCCCACTGAAAAGTTACTTATGAAAATTTTATGTTAAATTAGACAAAACAAACAAAAGGTTTATTGTCTCATATACAGGTTTATCTTGTGTTAGAATGTTCAAATTAAACAGTGGAGAAGTAAGTCTCCCAGGAGAGGCTAGGACGCACTGCACTAACAAACAGCCACAGGCTCTTGATTGCCTAATACAACATCTCTTTCTCTGTGTCGTCGGTGTTGATCAACAGGGGATTCTGTTTCCGGGTCCACAGTGACAAAACACATACCTGTAGAATGCTGCCAGTCATGAGGGCAAACAAAACACGCATGGTGGCTTTTGCTTCACATGAATTTGACAGGTGCAGGCCACCTGCCCTCAACACCAAGAAGCTGAGACAATCTAAAGGTGCCAGAGCCAGAATATTCTGGTGATCAGAATGAACGAGTACTCCAGAGGTGAGGGAGGGCTGTAAGTGTCAGGCTGCCCAACGACACTGAAGAACATTAGCCACTTCTGAGGGAAGAGACAAAGGAAAGACTAGAATTTGGGATATAAATGTAAGGCCACTTCATGTACTGGCAGGTGGTCAACCACACTAGCCTGAGTTATCCACTGCTTTCTGGGACACATGATATTCAAATCAGTTTCCAGACACCCAGCAAAAGTAAAATTGTGCCCAATGCATTCTGTAAAGAAGGCTTGGATATTTGCACTGCATTGTGGAATTATTTCTGTGACAATTCCCCCAGATATTGATGTTTCATATGTAAAGCTACACTATTCAGATCTGTATTCCTCAAAAGCATCTAATAGTGGATATGCAAGGGAATTGTCAATGGTTTTATTGTTATCATAGTTACTATACAAACTCTTGTGGGTCTTATTTCTAAGTGAATTATGTCCCAAATAGCAAGGAAGAGAGGCACAGCCTTGTTGGAGAACATCTACTTAGCCAGGTCTGTCAGTTGACTGTTTTCAGCTGCATCAGAAGAGAGTGCGTTGGGATGACATGCATCCCTGTTAAGATTGTTTGGAACAATATGAGAAATCAGTGGCATTCAGGCCAAATTAAATCTAATTTACTCTACAAATTACCAAACTATCAGTCCTATTAAATCTGTTTATTAAAAGGCAGGAGAGTCGGCTTGGGTCGCGAGCTGTGGCTGAGATAATAAGACAAAGATGAAGCCCAGTAATGTAGATAAATCATGTTTGATTTCCAGGCCAGAGGTAGCCAATGGGAGGCCTTTCTCCTCACCTTCCCTGTCATCAGAAGTGTCTGCAAGCCAGCTGAAATGTCCCCAGAGTCAGGCCATCCCGATTGATTCCCACGGCACTGCAAAGCCCGTGTCATTGCCCCCATTCTGGGGTCATTAATAAAACCAACTTTATTTATCTCTAGTTGTTCATTCTACAAAGTGCAATTTAAGCAAGTATTTATGATTTATGGGGCAGTGGGATAAGTAGAGAAGAGTGGCAGGTAATGGTTGTGGCACTAGCAGGGCTGGGAGGTTGGGACTGAATGCTCTCAAAAATTAAAGTATAAATAGAGAAACACATAGAAGAACTTTATTCCAAAATTATTTGGAGTGATCTCCAGAGCCCTGTGAGGTTTCAGGTTGTATTTCACATGCTATAATTGAGAGCATATACATAAGATGAGGGGAAAGGTCAATGTGAATTAAGGCCTTATTTTTAGGAAATACTGAGCTCTGTTTATCACGCTCACCTGGTTGGGATGCCCAACTTCAGGATCTGTAGTTACACAATTCTGTCTCTCCTTGGAGTTCTGTCCTAAATCCCCTCTCTTCTCAGGAAGCTCTCCTTTAATATTCTAGTCCTTAGATTTTCTTTTTTGAACTTTTCTCCCAGTGAGTATTACTAGCATTTGGCTTAGGGATAATCATATCATTCACCATATTTCACTTTGATGAGTCTTTATAAAATATTGCCTCGAAACTTCAAAATAAATACATGGTCCAGTGACTTTCTAAAGATCATACAATTAGAAATCTGTGGTTTCTCCTAAGCTCCCCCTCAATGTTTTATTCTGTGGAGTTCTTTGATTTTAACGGGGAAGACACTTCACTAAAGATGCGAGTTGGAGTGGGTCAGAGGCTAGCTTGGGAATACAGTGTGAACTGTACGCCTTTTTCTGGCACTAGAAAAATCAAAATCTTTTAGTAAGTGCAAGTAGGCAGGCTGTGTTGAAGTGGCAGGATTGGGTTCAGCAATTTGGAAGAAACTGAAATTTCGATTTGAAATTTGGCCTGTGAGCACTTTCCACTGATTCATTTCTATGATTTCCACTTTGTTCCAGGAAACATTCAGTCAAGACAACTTTATAATGCATAGTTTTCTTAAACTTCCTAGTTTATTAAAGGAGAATGATTGAAAACAGAGAGCAACCCTGGAGCATAAAACCTCACACCCCAGATCTTAATTCTATGGAATAAACTTGGAGGGTTTGGTCACCATTTTGTACAATCCCATGCTGGGCCCAGGAATCCTCTGGAGAAAAGCTGAGGTGGGAGAAGGGAGGGATGAAAATTGCTCACAGTAATCCAAAGGCTTTATTAGTCTATAATTAGGAGTGATGGGAAGAAGCCAAGTGAGGGAAAATTTAAGCTGAATTGCAAGAAAAAACGAGTCCCTAACAATGAAGAGTATTCAACTGTGGAGGAGGATGACAGAGACAGAGCAGCGGCAGTCACTCATAATTTCTTTATTGGTAATTTGGTCTCTATATTTTGGATGAAATACATATCTGGGAACCATGCCAAGCCATGCAAGGGATGCCCTTTAACCGGAATTCAGGATGATAGCATTAATGGCTCTGGGAGAGGAAAATGAGATAATCTTGAGAACCAGCTGAGAATGAGAAGTCAAAAGAACAAGATGTTCTGTTAGGCTTGGGTCCTGGTACTGCACATCATTTGAGCTACTTGGAGCTGGGAGCTTGCACCGCCAGAGCAGGAACCAGCAATCTCTCTTTTTGCTCTCAGTATCTCTAGAGGGCGTCTCTTACTGCCTCCATATTTAGAAAAACGGCAGCTCTCAGAATGTGTCGTCTGGGCAATGAGAATTTAAAATGCTGCTCTATTCCATGTAATCCATTTCGGGGATGGGGCTTAAAAATGAGTTAAAACATACACAAAACACTTTCCCTTGCCCTTCTGGTAGGACTTGTTCGTGAAAATAAACTTTTGTTGCTTCCTATTTGTTGCTTTATTCTTTGTCTCTCTTCCAGGTGGATTTTTGTATGCTGCTGTTTTCATGTCACCTCTCTGCTCACAGTCTTTCCAAGGACTTCCACGATCTGTTCTCAACTTACCTCTCTAGCCATATCTGCACTGCTTATCTTTTATTTTAGTTTTCTGATGCATTTAATGTTTACTCAACACACATGTACACACACATGGCCAAACATGAATACATTTGCCTACATATGCACTCATGTGCATATATGCACACTAAAAAATCATTTCCCACTTACTGTCTTGGAAGACTAGTGTTTCTGGAAATACATTTAAGAGAAATGCTCCTTTTGCTGTTAAATCTTGTTCTTCAAGTCTATTTTCTCACCCCTGCTAAATAGCATGTATACATTTGTGACCACTTTTCTACCTGGATCTATCTTCACACAGGTATTTGAATAAGAAATCTACCTGTCCCATACAGGTGGAGGCCATAAAACCTGCACTGCTGTTACAAAATCTTCTCCCGGCTCACCTCAGCAGAAAGAAAGCTCCACTTTCTCTGACATTCAGACTCCCATTGAACCCAAAGATGTTCAGCACAGCTGCCTTCTACTGCAGGTCTTCGTATTCATGCTTCATCTCCCTCATAGGATGTGCTTTCTGAGATGGAGGATTGTATGTCACGTAGCTTCACACTCCCCACAGTGTCCAGCACTGTCCTTCTTACCTAGGGGAAGCTCTTTTGAGATAACAAACTTAAAATCAGAAGGTAAATTGTTTCCCCCTATCACTCCTCCACCTAGGGCATTCTGTCTGTCTGTCTGTCTGTCTCCCTTGAATATTGGTACATGTTTGCAGGACATAATGTTTACATTCCTTGTGTGAAGTTGGTACGTGTACATTTTTCCCTTTATTTTTATTTTGGGTTTTTCATATAAGAGAAACCATGAGATATTTAAGCTTATATGTCCGATTTATTTCAATTCATAGTAGGGCATGATCTCTTGATCATTTCTCCAAGATCTCATTATGTTCCAAGATTCCTTTAAAACCAAGTATACTGTCAATCCATTAGGTCACACTTGTCATCAACATGCTTTCCTGCACCCCTTGAGGTTCTTCATCTCCCATGCCACTGTGCAAGCTGCTGCCTCCGCCTGGAGACGTTGCATTTGTGACTGGCTCTCTAGGATGCACCCAAGTTGATCTCCTCCAGGAAATTATTTCTGGATATCCCTGGTTTCCTAAACTTTTATCATAATTGTAATTAAACTTCGTATTGCAGAAAATAAGATAATAATATTAACAACAACAACAACTATAATAAAAATAGTATATACATATATGATGCTTCTGTGCTCCTGACATGGAACTTTATGCTCCCCACAGATTAACTCATTTAATATTTACTTAATCCTCTAATCCTTAATCATTTCTTTATAGACTTTACAAGTTTCTTAAGTATAAAATTGATCTCATGCCACTAGATATGAAAAAGGCACACACACACACTATGTTTAAGTTCAGTCTCTCTCCTTGGGACATGTCAGGCTGGTGATGAACAAAACCTTTAGATTCCTGAAGATTTGTGTTCTGCTGGAGAAGATGCCACTTCTTGTCTTCTGAGCTTTTAACAAACACTATTGCAGTCACATCCTTAAACTATTGTACATAAAGAGGCCACTTCCTTCTTTGAGAATCTTTGGCTGACTGCAGAGACTGAGGATGAAAAATAGATTTATTTCCCATTCTGACATATGTCTGCCTCCATATGTCTCTCAAATTTGCTGACAAACAACAGTCTCTATTTAACATATTCTTATCTGTAATACATTATTATCCAAAGTTAGAAATGTCAAATAGATATTTTAAACATTTTATCTAGACACTATGTTAGTCAGAACCACAAAATCATTAAGTACATTTTCTATGTTGCAAGTCCTCACAAATGGTATTTTGTATTTTGTTAATTCTGCCACTATGTATCACAAGTCTAGCTTTATTTTCAAATGAAATCTACTGCCCACTTCCAAAACCAGTGGTGCATATTTTAGTATCTATGATGTTAGTACCCCACTCCTGGTATTAATTTCTTTTTCAGTTGTCTGTTCTTGTGTAATAAACCACCACAAATGATACTAGCTTAAAATAATAGTGATTTAATTTATTTTTGATTCTGTGGGTCAGGAATTTCAGATGGGCTCAAGTGAATATTTATCACACAAGTTTTGCCTAAGGTCTCCATTATGGCTACAGGGATATGACAGCTTGGACAACTTGTCTCAGGTTGGATGATGCGAGATACCTCACATCTACGCTGGTTGGTTTGGGATGTATTTTGGGCCATGTGTCTTAGACAGAAAAATCAATCTCTTTATATGATGGAAACTGCTTTTTAAGGGAAACTGCTCTTTAGCAATCATGCTAAAATATTTTTGTGCCTCTGTATCATGTTTATTAGTATCCCATTGGCAAGAATCTCCCTGCTTCCATCCTTACTTCTCTTTAACATATTCCCCATATAATAGCCAGAGAGATCCCTTTATAACGTTAGTTAGATCATGCTACCATTCAGTTTCAAATATGTGTGTTAGCTATTCATTGCTGTAAAATAAGCCAGTCACCACACTAGTGACTTAAAATATTAACCATTTAGCTTTTGGGCAAGGAATTTGGGTTGGGATCAGCTGGATGGTTTTTCTGAGGGTCTCACCTCATCTCATTCCATGGTTATAGCATCTGATAATCATCTGACAGCTAATGAGTGCTGAATGGTCATAGATGGCCTTTTACATCTGGTTAAAATTTCTTGCTATCATTTGGGCTATGTTTATTGAACAAATGATTTTGGAATTCTTAAAGTGGTATCAAGGGCATTGCCAGAAAGTCAGCTTCATTTGTCAAGCTCTTTAAACCTCTGTTTTTAGCCAATGTATATCCCACTGGCTAGAAAGAGTCACATGCTGAATAGAAAAATCAATATAGGAGGAGATATAAAATAACAGGAATCCAGAGACCCATGATTCATAACAGTCTATCACAATGTACTTGCCAGCCCTAATAACTTATATTTTTTACATGAAACATAAATTCACCATAATATCACAGAAGCTTCATTTAATTGTGGAATATGGCTGAAAATCTATGGTATTGTGATCTTCATTATGTATACGTGTCTATAGGAGTCCTTGGATAAATAATTTTAAATGTATCCCTGACCCAGAGAATTAAGAATTAAAAAGATGGAATACTTGCCTGTGCTTTCAGATTGCATGCAGTAGAGGCAGAAATATACACACGAAAAATAACAACTTACATACTTTGGTTAAGAGTTAAGGTGGATGGGAGTCAGGAAGGACTCAAGGGAAGGAGCAAAGTGAAAGACTTGAATAGCTTGGAGTGTCCAAAAAGGTTTGCACTGACTCTCCAGGAATTAAAGAGAAAAGCACCATATATAATGATTCTGAGTTCAGCCATCATGTGAGCATAGCAATAAGAAGCAGAAAACTTATCATGATCAAGAATGTGTTGGTCTGGTTATGGGTTTATGTTATGGTGAAATACAGTCATTTTGCTGGGCATTTTGAGTCAGTTTCCTTACGGGGAGTGGCCATATTTTCCCAGCCCATATCCTGTATGTCTGGTATTACAATGATGCAGATATAGAACATAGTGACTGTCTTGGAAAACAAATGTGTTATGCCACATCCATAGGCATGTTTGGGGGAAAGGCAAATGCTAAATAGCTGAGGACAGGGTAGAGTTTAGTTCCGTATATACGGTAATTATGCCTTAGCCACAAGGTAAGGAAAGTGACCTGTGAAATCCTGTTAGCCTCCAGCAGGTGTTCTCCTTCAGAGAACAATCAGAGAAGCCAGAGGAGAATTCAAATTGAGGAGGGTTTTGTGTACATTGAGGTGGGCCATTTACCTCATTCTTCCAAATATGACGATTTTAAATAGCAACTAGAATATCATGCATTTATATTCTGCCCCACCCCTTGGGTCCCTCGAAAACCACCCTCTATTTTAGTCTTTATGGGAAGTAATAATACAGCCAAGAATTTCAAACTCACCAGATTGTGAAGTTGGAGAACTTTGTGGGGGAAGTTGCATGAAGGGCACATTTTTCACTGCAGTAACTGCCAATTATCTTCAAAGAGGTTTCGAAAACTGCCTCGTAAATGTAACATCCCAATCACATCCTGATTATTTAATGGAAAGATATGAAAATTCAGTTGACAGAGTTGACACTTCTAGGAGGGTATTTTCATCTAAAATAGGCAAGAAATACACCTGTAGGTAAAAAGGCCCATGAGTGCACACAGCATGCCGGACTCCACGGGTCTGATCCTGACCCTCTGAGTCTCTGATGGGCCCCGCCCTGCAGACGAATACTGTCACAGAACTCTTCTGCTGCTTGGAGCTTCTTTCCCCATGTCAACTTCGCAAGTCCTACTCAGCCCTCAAAATCCAGATTAATTTGACCCTCCTCCAGAAAAACATCCCCTGCTTCTGCAGCCCATTTTCATCTCGCTCTCTCTTTTTTAAAATTCCCATGACATTTAAAACTTAAGCCTCATAATTAAACTCTGAGTTTTAAAGCAGTCTATGGGTGTTAATAACATGATTTTCACATGACACGTGTTATGCACTATTGTTTCAAGTACACCGAACTCATATCCTAAGTAAGAGAGAATAATGAAAAGAGCTTATTAAAAATAACTTTGATAGGAGACATTTCTGACGTTGTGGCAGGCCTTTAGGAGTATGTTTGGGCTGGGGTCCCCTTATATGACATTTCTGTCACAAGAAAAACTATCATCTGCACATTGGTTAGTGTATGTGCCTGGGAGCATGTATTTGAGTTAACCATTCATTACTTTATGGAAATGCTTTAGACTCAGTTTAAATCTAAAATATATGTTGAATGCGTACTAGAGGAAATTGCTGATCAAATTTGTGTTTCGGGTTGGAGGGAAGTGGTCGGGGAATGGAAGAAGATATTACAAAAATAAAACAGAACTCTCATTTGGGATTCTGTCTTATCTGTGCATCCTTCTCATGAAAGCCTGACATGCAACTATCCCCATGTGGTCACAGTGCCATGTGCAGAGATGCGCTTCCAGTATGTGCATTAGCACAGTGTACCTGTGGTTCTTGAATCCAATCACAAACTACTTTGCCTTTAGGTGCTACACATGCCAAAGCAGTGCCGAAGAATTGTTTGCAGAGTGATATAATCGGAAGATGGATACCATTAAGATGTGAGAAGAGAATATGAGAAATTGTACTAGTACAAGAATTGCATTTCTGACACTGAGTTTTTAATATGTCACAGGAGCCCTCTGAGTTCTTAAGCCAGACAGTCACCTGACTCACAGTGGACTTGAGATGTCTGAAGGCTGAGGACTCCATAGCATAAGGGTTTGGTGATACACCAAAGTGCTTTTATTCTCTTTTAATTTACATATGTTTGGGTAAGTAGATTTGTGAAGGAAAATGTGGACTGAAGATAATGTCAACAATGGGAGTCCAGGAGAGTTACCTTGTTAAGGCATAGTGAAGTCAACATTTCTCTTCCTTAGCCCCATTGCCAGGGAAAATAAAAGCTACCTAATTAGATCTAAAGAGGGGGAAGTCAATGAGCAGGAAGGAACTCCATTTTGATAATGGATGGTTAGAAAGGAAGTTTCTAACCTCGTGTGATATTTTATCAAAAACAAATGACGATGAAAACTTCAACCTAAACATGTCGAAAATATTGAGAAAAAATGATCTAACCTACTTGACATTAAGGAAACTGGAAATTGACTAGCAAAATCTTGAAAAATATCTTGGCTTGATAGACATTTAGTATTGAAAAGTGAGTTCATTACAAGTTAGCTGAGTCAACTACCCCTTCTTCCCTGGCAATTGTATCCTCACAAGGTAACTTTTACAGCCACAGAAGCCACAATAACCCAGGACCAACACAAACTGAAATCAGCGTGAGACTGTAAAATTATTCTCTCACGAGGTACTAAATCAAGGCTTTCTGAGATGTGAAGCACTTTCAGTCTCATTGTTTTCACTGAAAATATTATTATAAATAATGTAAAATTTCAGCAAAGAGTCCTGATGTTAAATTAGGATGACAGAATAAACTAAAAATATGAATTTTTGCTCTTTCTTTTGTTTATTGTTTTAAAATTTGTATTTTAATGTACATTTTATAATGAATGTGGCATATTAATTTATAGTATGTATGTGTATATGTATATTGTATATGAAAATTGAGCTTATGATCAAAAACTGTTGGAGGACACTAGATTTGAAGTTTGAGGTCTGTAAAGGATTTTATGACAGATGTAAAACTGCTTTTGAAAGTATTTGATATGCTAGAGAATTCTGTCTGAGAGGCAAAGTACAAGACTACTGACTAACATGATCCCTTAGGGCAATTAATTGTAAATAGGTACCCGCAATATCTTTGATTAAAATTAGGAGGATTTAATTTTTCTGTAAGAATACCACCCAAATTCTTCTCTCCCCTCAAGGTTCCTACCACATAATGCCCTCTACCTTACATTGCATTGTCTATTTGTATGAACCCTCCTCTTTTAGCTGACTGAACAACTCTTTGCCTCCCAAGCAGAGATTGTGCTTCATCCCTTCAGGCATTTCTTTCCTCTATCCCACCTGAAATGCCCCATCGTGTCTTCCTGACCTTCTTGGAGCTGAAGTCCACTCATCCTTCAGGACCAAGGTCAGTTCTCTTCTCCTCCTCCAATCTTCTCAGACTACTTTAGCCCATAATTTTCTCTCTCTTTTCTAAACTAATAGCAGTTTCTATCTCTGCCACTCATTTGACAATCGACTCTATAATGCATTGTGACAGCTCTGATATTACATTGTGCCGTATCGTTATTTCCCTCTTCTGTCTTTATTTTTTATTTTTTTTATCTATTTCCCTTCACATTTCACTTTGTAACTCTAACTTCACTCAAGCATCCTTTATGGCAAGTGTGGTATTTCCCCTTTCTGTTATATTCTTCCTTAATCTGTGCTCAGTGCACAATTAGACTCAGAGAAAGTGTTTAATAAATATTAGTTGTTTAAATGATGTTGCAGGTTCTTATCAGAAACACCACAACAAAATATTATCATAGGACTGATATAAGGATTAAATAAACAATACATTTAAAACATAAAGTGAAGAGCCTACTAGTCAGTACACCTTTGTAAACTCATATTTCCTAGGATTAGCTCACTACTCAAAATGTGTACATCACAAAGCTATTTGGCTGTTTTGAAGCAGAAGTTGAACAAGAATGAACAATTTAAGGTATGCTTTGTTCCTTTGTTTACTCAAATCAGGCACTAGCAAGGAGGTTGCAAAATTTCATTTTAATGTGCCTTTCTTTCTTATTATATCAATTATTATCCTCCAAAGTTTTCTTCCTGTGATCAGGAGAAGGGATTATAACTTTAGTGACTCATTGATAATTGATGTTAATAGAATAATGGTCTTGAGAATTCAATATACTGACCGCATTAAAAAAAAAAAGGAGAGAAATAGACACACCTGCAGTGGCCTTAATCAGACCTCAAGCATCCCACTGACAGATATTTAACTCATTAGTTCTGTTTGGCTTGCCATTGGTCTGACACCGTCACTATAACACAATATGAAGGGCTAATTATCACAAAATCCAATGATACAATTTACCGGGAAAGAAACCCTTTTCTCTCTCTTTATTGGAAGCTGCCACCTCTCTCTGTTAAATTTGATCAGCATTTACTGTGATGGAAGAGGCAACCACAGCTCTGTGTTTGCCTCGAGCCCTAACTAATACAAAGGACAGTTCACTCTCAATCCATGTTATTTTTAAGATAATTCAGCACATCACTGGGTGCTTAAGAGTTTCTGGCGGTAATTTAAGAAGACAAAACAAATGTGAAATTCTGCATCCTTTCAAAGTGGAACTCCAGCTGAGTGTGCTGATGAGTGGGCAGAGGCCAGGGCCTTATTCCTTTGGTGGGCTCTGAATCCATTTGTGTGCATAGCACTGGCCGTCCATTCTATCCCATTTCCTAAATTAAATGGGCTGGTCAGTTTCAATATTCTCACTGAGTCCAGATTTCTTAAAAAACAAAGCCACCGTTACTAGTACTTCCCTGGGAGAGTGTGTGACACTTGAAATCTGGGAATGTCCAGGGGTTACCTGGCCCAGACTGTGGCTCCAGGACCTGAATGCAGGGAGTGCTGCCAAGTCCTTAGTTAAGAATTCCTGCTGTCCCCAGAAACCACCTCCCTTGGAGGCTTCAGCTAGTCACCAAGTCCTTCTCTTGACACAATCCAGTTCTGGTAACACCGAAAGGCGTTTCCTTCCCTTTGTGGTCAGTTAGCTATTAAACAAACTTTTTTTTTGTACCTAGAGGCATTATTCATCCATGTCAGCTTTTTCTTTCCATGCTTCCTGAACCTCCAGTGCTTTCCTATTTCTCTTCACGTGCTTCACCTGGCCATTGATGTGGTCTAAAGCCCAAGACCTTGAGCAGTGGATGGGGAGTTGGAGACACGGCATTGCTATGTGAGATGAGGTGGCTGGGATGAGGAGGTGGGTGGAAATCAGAGCTGCCATGCTGCTCCTGGAAAAGTTACTTGTCTTCTAGGCCATCAGCACTACCTTTCTCGATAGAACTTCGTGCACTTAACTCTGTATTTGTGGCACTCGTAGATTGCAGCAGTGGGAGAAGAAAGGCGAGGGAATTTCTCAGGGCACAAACCTCATTAAAAAGTTCACTTTAACTGTGCGCAATAACTGAAATATTGAACAACCAGTATATTATTTTTAAAAGGGATATGAAACAACAGTGAAGACTGCCTGGTTATATTACAGTGTCTATCTTCTCATGTGTCAGCAACAAGTAACACCGAAGGAGGCCTAATTATCATATTCACAGTGGTACAGGTACTAAAACAGTTATGCTTTGCATTGCTCAGGATGTTCAGAGCTGAAATAGATAAACTATGTGGGAGACTAGTAATAGGTAATTATTCTCTACTTACATATTCAGCCTCATAATTCTAAATTAAGGTAAGTGGAAAAAGCTTATAAAATATTCAAAGCTCCTTTATCTTTCCTCCTCCCTCTTATTAGAAACTGTGCATGAATTTGCATAGAATAAACTGAGCTCATAAATCAAAGAAGAAACTGCAAGAATGCTCTTTGTAAGTTATAATTTAAGGTTAACTGTAGCACATTTTGCTTACTGTATTATTAATGACTTTCGTTCACTCATGACAAGATTACATATTAAAAATTGTTGGTAGACAAAACTCAGTTCATAATCAATTTGCTTCTTAATGTGAGCAATCTGCGTGCATCCCTACGGTGGAGGCAGGTTTAGCGAGGATAATGGAAAGAGTGCCCTGGGAAGAACGTTCTTATACCGTTGGGCTCCCTCAGGGGTATGATTGACAGGTGGCTCCAAAGGGGAATTCAGCGGCTGGAGAAGGGCAAGCCCTGGAAGGCCCGGTCAGCGCCCAGGGCTGCTCCCAGGAGGCCCCCTAAATGGATCTCCTCTTTCCCTTCTGCTGCAATCCCACAACCCTTTATACTTTCCAGCCACTTGCCTGTACTTAACATCTTTTAATCCTCACAGATTTTTTAAACTTTGTCACATCTATTTACCGGAAAATATATTTCTATTCTACTATTAAACAATCCTAAACTGTTTTTAAATGCTTTCTTGAATGTGGTTTTTGCAGGTATCCTGGTGGTCTTCATTTCTGTCATCTTCTCTTTAGCTCCAGCCAAGCACTGCCAGTCCTGGCTCTAGCTGCACTTCCCACCCCTCCCCACCTTCTCAGCCCACCTGAGGGTAACGTTTTTCATTATAGTACATTTATATACCAGCTGCCTTCTGATGCCTGGGAGACAGAAAGACATCCTTTCTCTCGGCTGGAGAAGCAGAATGCCAGAGAGAATGTTTATAACTATTTTTCTGGAAGTCAGCAAGGTTGGATTTGATAGGATACTCAAGTCTTAGGTTGCAGCAGGCACAATTTGCTGGGGGAATATTTCTAGATGTCTGCAAAAGGTATGATAAAAACATTAAAAATGTCATACTGAAATATTAGATTGTCTTATTTCATTAGTGACTTTATTCCGTGTATTATAGATTGAGATTAATTAGCATCCATCTATCTACAGTGTGTGTTGAAATTATGTTAAAAGCCTTCACCATGCTGGAAACATTTGAGGCTTCTGCTTCAGGGCTAAGGATTCTTTGATGTACATATAATAATACCTATATAATTGAAAAAATATTGGCAATAGATTCTAAAATATCATCAAGGAGGATTCATGTAGAACGCTCTTCCTTATTTGAGGCTGATTTCTAAGGAATTGGGCCCACTTCCTGGGTTAGCCTGTTCAGCCTCAGATACCCCCAACTCTACACCATCTACATTCAGATCTTCTAAGGAAATGAAAAACATGCAGAGCAACTTCATGGAAAGCCAGAGGAGGCACAAAGGAAAAATGTTTCAAGGTGCGTCTGGGCAGGAATGAAAAGAATCAGGACCGAGAAGTGCACCTCTGTATGAGGAGACACAGAGACTTGAAAAGGGAGGTAACTCATCTCAAATGTACAAAATCCAGAACATTAATTAAACTTACCATAAACAAGGGTGACAAAAGATGAAGCCAATAAGGAGTCTTTATTTTCTCTGTGACCTTCAAAACTGAGTGTGACTAGTAGATGCATCCTTAGTCTTTTCTTCTTTGACCCAGTGGTCGGGTGGCATATGACTCTCTGGGCTTCAGACCCATTTCTTTTCCCGTGACTCACATCTCTAAATCTACTCACAGGAGCTCTCGCCTTGTGCAGTCAACATCCCTCCTGCCCATGCTTTAAGTCTCCCTGTATTTCCCACACTGCGCATATCAAAATTGCAGTGTCCCAAAAAGAACTCAACTATTTCCCATCCAAGTAACTCTTGGACTTCCCGTCTCTGCTCATGATACTGTCATCCTCAAAATACCATATGTGAGGTTTCCTGCCACATGTCACTTCTGGGTCCTAGGCCCCCACAAGTCTACTCAACATCTCTCAGATCACCCCTTACCTGCAGCTGTTAGGTCTTGTATTAGAACACATTCTCTTGCAAGGGTTGCTGCAATGGTCTTTTTGCTAGGTCTTTTGCTGACATTTTCAGCTACCTGTCCACCATCCACACTGCTACAGAGTGAGCTACCTAAAACCAAACTTTGTTCATATAATTTTTCTTATTTAAAAGACTTCACTAGCCTTTTGTATGATATAACCATGTTTTTCAGGGTGATATGTACAAACTTTCATGATTTTCCGTGTGCCTCCCTTTTTATTATCTTGTACTTTCTCAAATACAGACTTTCTGAATTCAAATCAAACATTTCTTTCTCCTATAGCACTTAAACTTCAGGCAGCAACTCTTTCACATCCAGCCTGAGGCAGAGCTTTTATTTCTGTAATGTTGCTAAAAATGTTAATTTAATTCATTAAAAATGTATTGTGCATTTATTATGAAATTCTAGGAGTTAGGGAATGGGGGGGCACAAAGACAGTTGAGTAAAAAAAAAAGGAGAGGCTGGGAAAACAAAGAAGCCCCCCGAGGACTTTGTGAATCTTTAACAGCCTCCCTTCCTTTTCATAAACACAGCAATCAGAAACCCTGGAGACTGTTTGAGCTGGGCAGAGGCCACTCTGCCCTGGGACCAACTGCAATCCTAGATAGTCTGACCTCCTTCCAGTGGGGACTAAGTAATGGATACAAACTGATTGACTACCACTTAAGAGCTATTTTACCAGCTTTTTAAATTCAGAGGCACAATACTTAGAATCAACACTTGAAATGGGACTTTTGTTGTTACCGTGTTTGTTTTTCATATGGTTACATAACTCTAGCTGAGCTCACCTATGAGATTTTAGGCTCTCTAATTTGCCGAGGTCATTTTACCACAGGCAGGTGTTTAGTTACTCTATTGCCACAAGGTCCATCAGAGGAAGAGGCCTTTGTGTTAATTAAAGTGCCGCATTACCTTTGTACCTTGGGGGGAACTGAGGCATAGCAAGCTGGGAGAGAGAACATTCACACTCTCTTCCCAGGTGAACACTTTGCATTTTCCTGTTGAGCGGAACTTCCCCAGAAATGGGGCAGGAGGAGGGAGAGGGGAATTCAGCAAAAAGGGAATACAAGGGGGAAAATGGAAGAGAATTGGCTTGTGTAATTCTGCCACTTGCTAAAGAGTCAAATAAAACTGTAAACATGACAATAGAGGAATTGCTTAGTAGCTCATTTGAAATTTACCTCCTCCAAAGTCACAAAATCATTCATAATTAATTATCAATTGATTATTGCAGACAGATGCCATCGGAGTTCTGCGAGAATGATGTCAGTGGAGATTGAGGCAGCACAAAGGGCCCTGAAAGAAACGTAACTTCAAGCGTGGAATGGGAGGCAAAATGCAGGGAAGGTGGGAAGGAAGGCTGTCCTTTAGATGATTCCGAGGCTCAGTTACTTGGTGGTCTCACCTGGGTGCTGTGCAGAGAGCAACATGAAGCAGAATTTGTACCACACCTTTCTGCAGGGTTGGGCTGAACTCTTCTGAATTTAGTTGTGTTTCATTGCATACTCTGTACAGAAGCACATGGAATACCTCTCCATTTCTCTTCCTACTTAATTCCTTCCCTATGGAGGGCACTGACAATTGTGGACACTTTGCTGCTTGCTCTTCCAGCTGTCTTTGTATGCAACCCTATATGGAGGGGATACAGATACATATTTGTGTATATACATTCATACGCATTTTAAACCTAAGTGGGATCATTTACATATACAGATGGACTCTGACTTAGGAAGGTTCGACTTAGGATTTTTATGATGCAAAAGTGATATGCATTTAGTAGGAACTGTATTTTGAGTTTTCATCCGTGCTGTGTGTGGTGTAATAGTCTCTCGCTGTGCTGTCCAGCACAGTAAGCTGCAGTTTCCAGTCAACCGTGTGATTGTGAGGATAAACAACCCTGACTCTACAGTGCTCCGTATCGCTCAGGTATGACGTTTGGTAGGTTAGGTGTATTCAATGCATTTTCAACTTACAATACTTTCAATTTTGGGGGTAACATAACCTCACTGTAGATTAAGAGCATCTGTATATGATTTGAATAAATTGGTTAACTTGTTGCTTAAATATATACCTTAAAGATCCTTCCTTGTCAGTTACTGTGTCATTCTTTTGGGCTCTATGATGTCCAATAATGAAGAAGGCTCCAGATTTATTTATAGAATGTGTTACTGGGCATTAAGAATGTTTCTAATTTCTTCCTATGGTAAAAGAATGTATCTTAGTGCTTTCAATTTGAGATAAGTATACATTTCTCTTTAGTACAGCATCATAAAATTAGGATTTTTAATTAAAAAAAAACCATTGCATAAGTTCCATAGAGATCCTATTTATATCCCATCAAAGTATATAATGTGTGTTTGTGCCCATCTACCCACACTAGTATTCTTTTTCAGTTGCAAAAACAGATGTGTGAAAAACGGCATTTCATTATTGTTTTAAAATACATTTTTCTTCGTAACTAGTGAGGTTAAACATCTTTTTATGTGATAGTTCATTTCGCTTTTCAAGTTTATTTTTATTGTTCCAAAGAAGCCATTTGTTGCGTCTCTATTCCTCATTAATTAGAATTAAATCAGTTTGACTTCCACTGAATTTTCCCTAACCGTCAGATACCTAAGCCAAGTAATGTGAAAGTGTTAAGTGAGTTAAGTAATCAATTGATCGATATGTATTCACTAGGCAATTAATGCCTCAAGTCTGTGCTGGATATTGTTGGGGATACAGCTCTGGCTTTTAAGAAGCTTATATGATCTTTTAGGGTGATAAGACTCAAACTGTAATCAATAACATTACCACTGTTTACTAGCCCCCAAGGACTGAATAGCCACAGAAAAGAGAGGCTCTGTAGGGTGGAGTAGCTGGAAAGGCTTACTGAAGAAGTTACAGTTCTGTTTAACCTTGGAAGAGGGAGAGTCGGCAAACGAAGTGCATTTTAGACTTCGATGAATAGTGTGAGCCAAGGTACTAAGGGGGTTTCAGAGGGCAGCAAGGAGTGTGCCCATCTTGAAGCAGAGCTTGTGGATACCTCTGGGGCCCATCCCTGCTTGAGCTCATCCACCCCCTGTGCACCCAGAGCGACTGCTTCCATCCGCACGGTGGTGGAGCATCCTCTGCCCATTACTGTTTTGACCTGACTTTGGGAGGCAGTGTCAGGGAATTTGGCTTTCGGGCTCCAGGTTCAGGAGGACAGACAAGGACAGGACATGGTTTCTCTCTTCCGAGCTCTACTTGATCCCCCAGGAAGCTGCCGGATCTAGGACCTGCCTGATTGCAACCCCTACAGCCTCATCATTTTGTCCAGAGGTGCCATTGCTGCAATTACAATCCAAACCCAGAGTCAATTACTCACTGTGTGAATCACCCCCAAAAGATTGCTTTTTCCCTTTCCATTAGTATCACGCATAATTGCACTCTGTGTGGTTCCTAAACTCTTATTCCTGAATTCGATGTCCATAAGAATCTGGGTTGATTATAAAATTTTGTCATCTCCTATCACTGACCTCACTGACACTTTCCATAAGTTTTTTTTTTTTTCCTATTTTATTCATTAACAATGCACCCACCTCCTACTATTAATTATTCAGCTTCTTGTGAGCAAAGAATCACTATGTTTTCCCTGCTGATTTTTCCATATGTTCATCTTTTCTTCTTTGTCTCCTTATTAGCAGGGAATGTTAACACTCCCATGTTCTGGAGTTGTAGGGATCGTTGATTTTGCTGACATTGGTTCTTTCTTTTTTTATAGCTACTATCCTTTGAGGATCTTACCCTTCCCTACCTCTTGGCCTTCGAAGTCACCGTGAGCTGATCCAGGTCATGACCTCTCTTGGGACTTCTATTTGATGCAATTTCAATCTGAGGCAAACCCCTCCTTTTCCACTCTCCCTGCTATTCAATGTGACTGTTCCATGTATTAACAAGCCCTTGGGGCTTGTTAAATAGGATCAACCGATTCATCATCAATAATTTAACAGCTGCTAACTACCATAAAATGAGTTAAGAAAGGCACTAGTCATGCTGTATTCTCAGCAGCAACAAGGGATAGTAGAATCAGAAGAGACTGGAATGGTGTAGACAGTCATGCAGGGTACCAACCTAGCTAGATGAAGAAGGAAGCAGGCTGCCCTCTGTCTGGTCTCCAAAGGGTGAGAGTCACCTTATTCCATGTTTGAACCAGGGATTATATACTAAAGGCTCAGTCTGGTTCAAAAAAAAAAAAAAGAATAAGCTAATTAACAGGAAGTCTGGGGAACATTTCAGGAAGTCAAAATGCATTTGTTCTTGGAGACATTTCACATGAACAGATTTACCAGCAAAGGAGCATGTGATGGGATGAGGTGCTCAAAGGTCAGTAAGAGCAGGAGTGTGACAGAGCACAATGTGTGAAAATTCCAGGCAGGTTGCTGAGGTTTCCAGGCTCCCAGGGACTGTGCGTTATTAAAAACCCAAGTCAAGTGGTAGATACTGGGACTGAGCAAACAGCAGAAGGGAATAAGGAGGCAGATGAGGGGCACGTTCATATTTAGGGAGCTCTACTTCGTAGAACACCAAGAGTCTAGAATTACCAGTGGATATGAACCTACAAATATGATGCTATTCTTGTCTACTTCTTAAGTGGGAACAGGTCCGCATTTGCTTCAGAGCATCTGGATTTGCCAAGGTGACTATTAAAGAATGCTGCCTATTAAAGGATGGCTCCAAAAAGACAAAGCCTAATTCAAACAAAGCCTCAAAAATGCGAATCAGGACACAAGAATTTAAACGTGCAGTTAAGGCTAAGCACTCTCGTTATTAGATAGAGTATTTTCAGTGTGTGTATTTTTTCTTAGCAAATAAATAATTTACAACCTAAAAAAAGACAGATCATACAAATATCTGCCCACTAAAAGAGCTTTGTTTCAAATCAATACACAATATCGTCAGGCTTGTATGTGAGAGGTATTGACAGCACTTCCAGAGTTGCAAGAAGTAACAGTGGGCTGAGCCAGCCAGTCCTGGGGAAGAAGCTCTTGAGGTCGCTGTTGGTTTCACACTGACTCTCAAGGCGTCGCACATACCAGACATGTAATCTGCACCTTCAGAAACAGAGGCGCACCTTACAGCCACGGTGATGGGTGCTCCTGCTAAAAGAGACATTTTACCGCGAAGAGAAGTAAGGATTGAGTACGGCCCATAAGGACTCGCCACAGCAAAGACGCACAGAAGGAAGGAAGTAGCATCCATGAGTTGCATTCATGGATGATGATCATTTATTGAGCACTCTCTGTAAACACCACAGCTGACACAATTCACCACTTACCATCAGAAACTATGTAACCAACTTTACACACTAATGAGTTTAAACATCTTTTTCTATGATTGGTCATTTTCTGTTTCAACTCCTAACAGCAATGTAGGAAAACTATTATTGTTTCTTTTATTTATGTAAGGTAATTAGAGCTTGGAGAAGGTAAGTAATTTGCTAGGGTGCACACAAATAATAAGTGGCTGAGCTAGATTTAATATGATGTGTGTTCGATATGAACTAGTGAGCACTTACCTGTAGTGGAAGTGCTCTTACACAGCGAGGTAGGGACTGGTCATCGTAGGCTAATCAAAATACTTAAATGCCTTTTCCAGAAGTGATGCACCTTTGTTTGAGTTCTAACATCGTCCAATTTTCCTCTTTGCTATTATTTTACATCCAGCCAAGAAGCATAAACCATAGCCGTACGGCCTTATCTTGGATTTCCCACTTTGGTTTCTCTAAAGTGATGTTAAATGTTATGGAGGATGACACTTGGAGTTTTATAATTTTTCTTACTCCTACAACTAATGTCTCATTCTAATTTAACAGGGCTTGTTGTGTTATGCTCTTTTTAAATTGCCTTCATCAAATCTTTTCAATTTAGGTGTCATGAAAAAAATGATTATATTTCTTTGCATTCATATTTTATTGGTTGATATATTATTCAATTAAAATGTGTCATTATAATAAGTGCAAATGGTAAAAATATGTTTGGTTATAATCATGACTGACTCAGTGAATATGGAATTTGTGACTGGAAGCAGAAGTACAAAGAAAATCAGAGAATTTGTTCCCAGTCAAATGCATCTAATGTGACCTGGGCATAAAAGAAAACAATTAATTCTAAGTATGAAGTAAATGTCATTTACTATCCTGCATCTTACTGCTTTTAGCCAGAACAGGAAGAGTACAAGGTCATGAAGGATGAGGTCTCAATGGCTGAGAAGAGAATGCTGCTGTAAGATTAAGGATAATAAGAATAGTTTAAAGTTGTATATTTATGTATACTTATGGGTGAGTGTGGATATTTGTATTCTTTGCAAATGCATAATTTTTGGCCTTTTTGAGGAAAAGAATTAAAGAGGCTCTGGACAGAAGGTGGAAAACTATTCTTTTAAGGAATTATGATAGCCAGGTAAAGGATAATGATAGAGAAGTTAATAGAGGAGCAAGAAGAGAAAAAATACATTAACATAAAGATTAGATAATATTTATAGTGTGCAGTAATGGAGAGGGATATTGGAAAATGAAGAGGACATAAGATGTAGCAAGATGGTAGAGGGGATGTGCTTCAAAAACAAAGGTAGATTATACAAATATCAGCTCCTTAGAGGAGGAGAAGAAGTTCTTTTAAGACAAATCCAGGATGTGTTAGTTTTCTGTCACTGTAATAAAACACCTGAGATCTTAAAGGAGAAAGGATGTGTTTTGACTCATAGTCTCAGCAGTGTCAGTCTCTGTCACTGGCCACTGGCTCCATTGCTTTGGGGTCTCTAGTAAGGCAGAACATCATGGTGGGGAGCACCTGGTAGGTAGTCAAAGATGACCGTCTCGTGGTGGCTGGGAAGCAAAAAAGAGAAAGGAAGGAACTGGATTCCCATTATCCCCACGCCCCTCCTTCAAGGCCACACTCCAATAGCCTAATGTCTTTCCACTAACCCTGTGGTAGAGTTATTACTGTGGTCAGCTGGAGCAGGAGTTCCCAGCTGGGGTGAGTTGAAGTGGTTCTGGGTGTAGGCGATGACACCTGAAGATTGTTGCCAACACAACATAAAAGAGAATGGGAGCAGAAGATGGCAGCGACTGTTTCCCAGGAGAAGTTCCAATGTGGCTTGTTCTCCTACGGGGAATTTGGCCATTCTCATCACAGGACGAGCTCCAGCCCTTGCTGTCACTGGGGATGGCTGCTGTTTACTTCAGGGGAGCTCTGGTCTTCATCTCTGCTGTGAGTGTCGTATCCTGGCTCTGGTATGGATTTCTTCAGCCTTTTAGTGTAGACACGGATGCACATGCAACATTGCTGTTGGCACTCAACCCTTGATTGGATCTTTCGGGTCTCCAGTGCATAGGTAGATATTCTATACTCTTCTTGGATTTGGCTTGTGTATGTAAATGTTGCAATTTGTAAATGTCCTGTATTAAATCTGCTCTTTTGCAAACCAATGACTGTAGAAAAGTAACTAATGCAGAAATTGGTACTGGAGAACCGGGGTCCTTGCTGTGACATTGCCTGGCATGTGATTTAAGAGCCTTTGTAATTAAAGTGTCGAGAGACCCACTAAAGAGGCAGCCCTGGAATGCTCTAAACATATTATGTGGAAGACTCTGGTCAGAGCCTGGAAAACCAGAGTAACTGACGGAAATGCTGCTGGTTAGGATGAGACCTGTGAGGCCTCTGTTGAGAAAGACTGCATTAGCTGTTGGATCCCAGGCAGTATATGTGTGCTTTGGCAGAGGTTGGTATGCATTTTGCTTGTCTTTGGAGAAATGGCTGGGTGGCAGGAAAATTTCAGTGCAGTCTGGTGTTGGGACAGAAGCATAGTTACTGTTGAGGTCTTTTGGCTGGATCTATGTTAAAAATGAGAGCAGAGAGCTAGCAGTGACTTGAAATGTTTGACCAGAGGGGAGTTGTGGATTGCAAGGATGAACAGAGGAGAATGTGGTTGTGGAGAAGAAACAGGACAATGGAAAAATGACTTGAGGCCTTTGACCAGAAGGGAAGAGTGTATCTGGGGTGCAGGAGATCCTTTGGGGCGTTTCTTAGTGATGCCATGCTCTGTTGTTAAAGTTAATGGAAACCAAAGGAATTTTAAAATTCAAAGCCATATTTTTTAATGTGGATGCACTGTGTGGGTGTATTGTACTTTGTAAACAAATTATTGTTTTAGAACAAGCAAGAGAAACATATAGAGTTGTATATTTGTATGTAAAGTTGTAGTTTTTGACACCTATTTGTAATCAGTGTTGAGAATCCTTTGAATATTCGTTTCTGGTGTGGGAATGAGTGCAATAATTGTATGGTTAATGTAAATCTGAGTAGACCAAGATATGTTAACTCTATACACATCTGCCATTGGAGACTATGGTTTAATGAAATGTGTCTGGTTATCAAGTTGACCAGGGGTGGATTGTGGCGGACTTATTATGGTCGATTTGAGCAGGAACACCCAGCTAGACTGAGTTGGTGTGTTTCTGGGTGCAAAGGATCCACCTGAAGGTTATTGCCGACATAGTATAAAGGAGAACAGGAGCAAAAGATAGTAGGCGCTGTTTCCCAGGAGAAGCTCTGTTGTAGCTGGTTTCCCTGAAGGAACTCAGCTGTGACTGAGGATGGCTGCTGCTCAATTCAGGGGAGCTCTGGTCTTCATCTCCACTGTGAGTGTTGTATGGTGAGTCCAGTATGGATTTCTTTAGCCTTTTAGTGCAGACACAGATGTACATGAGACATTACCGTGGGTTCCTAGACCTTGATTGGATCTTTCAGGTCTCCAGTTCATAGACAGACATTCTGCACTCTGCCTGAATTTGGCGCGCGTGTGTGTGTGTGTGTGTGTGTGTGTGTGAAGGTTGCAGTTTGTAAATGTTCTGTATTAAATCTGCTCTCTTGCAAACCATTTACTCTAGAAAAGTAACTAATACGAACCCCCACCTCCTAAAGGCTCTACTGCTCCAGTAGTGCCACAGGCTGGGGATAGATGGCCTTTAGAGGACATTTAGGATTGAAATCATAACACAGTGGTGTGTATAAAACACTAAAACAAGATTCTGAACCTTCTGCAAGGTGACTGTCTACAGATCTGTAGGTAAGTGACATGTTTAATATAATGAGGTTAACAGATGTAAGCTATATGTAGTAATGTTATATATGAGGCAGAGTATAACTACGGATCAAGGTAGATCAAGAAAAGATTACCAGCTGAGAATAAGGTTGAACTACGGAATAAAATGTAAGAAGGGAATTTCTGAGCAAATGAATGGGGAAAAGATTCTAGGGAGAAAAACAGCAGTTTCAGCCTTACAGAGGTGGACAATGGAGAGTTTGGACGAGTGATCTGGTATTGCTTCTGTGTACAGTGAATAGGTGGGGTGGCCCAGGCTTAACCTGAAAAAATCGACAGGGACAAGTTCTTAGTTTTCAGGTTATTTTTATTATTACAGTAAGGTAACTGGATTTAACTGTATAAATAGGGACCTCTGTCTAGCATTGGTTTTTGAAAATGTAACTCGCATCTACCACAAAGTTACAGACAGGAAGTCATGAGAGACCATTGACAATGAGTCCCATTTCTCCAAGGGTGTTAGCTGAAGTCCATTTCGGAAGCTCTTAAATCTTAAAGCCTTGGTGTCCAACTTTTGGTTTGTCTGGGCTGCATGGGGTAAGGAAGAATTGTCTTGGCCAGCATACAAATGTATAGTATAATTAATGTACATATATAACACAATTTCCTTTAAATATTTGTATTATAACATTAAAATTAAATAACACTACAAGCATATATTTAATAATTAAACAAGAAAACTTCATGTCTGTTTAATAACAATAAATACATGTCATCGCAGGCAAAACGGTATAGATAGGTGGAAATACTATTATGGGTAATATCTGTGTTTTATTTGCTAAGCAGCACAATTGAATTTAATGTTGGTACAACCCAGACTCTATTTGACAATGTGGTGAGTGGAGGAGGCAGAGTTTGTGTTGCATAGCACGCTCACCTACTCAGTGTTTTGCTGTCTCCTGAATAGTTCAAACTTTGAGCATCACACACAATCAAGTCATGAAAAATATTTCTAAAACTTCCATGAAAATGTTAAAAGTTTATAACCTTGTTGAGCCACATTATTAGCTGTCTGGGACCACATATGATCCATGGTCCACGGGTTGGACATGCCTATCTTAAAGGGGTATGTAGGGTTAAAGCATAAAACAGAAAGTTCATATTTTTATGATCAAGAAAATAAAGTAGATAAAATGTCCAGACTACCTCTATATTCAATAAAACATTTTTTTAATTTTCAAAAAGAAAGGAAAAGATAAAATGGAAAGTTGTGTCCTAAATGCCAAAGCAGGGGTAAAAGCTGGAAGAGAAGATAAGCATGAGCTATGGCTAGTGAAGAAGAATTCTTCTTATTCCAGGCAGGAGGACTCGGTCCTTATGACGGGAGGGTTTAGTACGACTTTCTGAGCTTTCTAAGTCTTCTATGAGTTTTCTTTCCTGTTTTCTTTCTTTCTTTTTTTTTTTCCTTTTCTTTTAAGCATCGACCAGAAAGCTTTGTTGTCCATGAAAGGGCAAAAGGATGTCTGACTGAATTGGAATTGACAAAACTAGGCAACTCAGATAGGGCAGTCTCGGGAGCAGCCTTTAACCACAAAAGAGATATTGAAGGTGATGCAATCGATACAGCTGAAGCAGACACAGGAGGAAGATGATGAAACCCATCAAATTCGATCACTGGTCAGGAGTGGTCAGTGTCAGCTGCCTAAGGAAGGGTCACTCGATGTCAGCCTCCATTCTGGGGCTTCTACCTCCCCTGCTGATTACGTTCCGAGGATCATAAACTTTTAGTGTCAGGAGGAATAATGCATTCTGTCTGCTCTGAACTTCTGTTGGGGCCTGGAATCCTTTTCACTGTGGCCTGGATGAGTAGGTTTCCTGCACTCATGGCTTTCAGAGCTGCCTGCTCAACTACCTGGAGTACTTGACAGGTATTACCTCTCTCAGAAGATACATTCATTTATTTGTTAACTTGATCACTTGTAATTTATTCCCACTCATAGTGGGTTCTAGGAAATCGGGCTACAGATTTTTGTAGCTTTTTTGTTCTGTGAGGAAGTGGAGTCTGTTTTCTTTGATTTAGCTCACGACTTGGCCTAACAGAACAAAGCGAGTGAGAGACACACGGAGAAAGCCCCAGTCATCAGCCAGTCATCAGGGCTATAGCTGAGCCCAGACTTGTGTGAGGGCAGCTGACATGTCATGGAAAGGGTGAGAGATAAGCTCAGTGAGCTCAGCCCCAGTTCCTCATCCACAGAACCTTTAGCAAACGAAGGTGCTTAAAATAAGTATTTTTAGATAATACGTTTTGAGGTCATTTACTATGCAATGTGAGCTGATTATTTTATTTGAGGATAAATGTAAGAAGGCTCAAATGGAAGGGATATAGAAATATCTGCTGCTGAGTCTCTCAGGGGTGCCAGAGGCCCTCCAAAAGAGTTTCAGAGAGAAGACTGCCTTAAAGCCATCCTAATAATTGACCCGTGAGCATCAAGAGTTCAATCATAGCATTCAGGTAAAGTTCCAGGTAACCTTTCAATGCATTTATGCATTCTCTGTCCAAATGACTGCATTTCAACCAGCTGACAAGGGTACGCATGGTAGGTAGAGAAAAGATCAGCAGCAGCGAAGAGAAGACAGTGCTGTCTTGTCCCTGGAGGGGCAGGGTACAAAGTGTGCTGTGGCATCCCTTGAGTAGTGGGTATGTGCTTGCAGCAGAGTGAATGTCCCTGGCTATCCACTTGATCGTATGACTGAGATCACCCACCGTTATGGCCCAAATCTAGACTGTCCCCTGAAAGCCTCACGTATTCAGAGGAAATTAATTGGATCATGGGGATACTATAGCTGACTTGTTGTTAGAGTTAAGGTCTGGTTGGGTGGGGTGGTTCGCTGGGTTCTTGACCTGGAAGGGTGTGTCTTTCTCCCCAGCTCCTCCCATTTCTCTGGTTTCTGGCCACCATCACATGAGCAGCTTTTTCCACCGGACCCTTCTACGCGCCCTTCCTGGCCTTGGAGTCAGCAGACTATGGACTGAATTCTCTAAAAACAGTGAGCCAAACTTCACCCCTTAAGTTGTAGGTGTCAGCTATTTTCTCTCATGGTGAGAAAGTATGACACCTACTTTCTCTCCTTGCTCTGTTTCTTTCTTTTCAAACAATGCTCAGATTATACTTTGGCTTCCTAGATATACTTACCCACAAGAGCAACACATGCTTATACTGTCATCTTTTCTACTTAACAGTTATATTTCTCATTGTAAATTAATGAATTGGGCTTCTGTGTTGTATAGATTGTCTCCACAAGCTTGATTAATGCATTCGTCATTCTACAGGTCTGGGGTTAAGAGAATAGCGGAATTTACCAATCATATGCTTTCTTTTCTTGGGTGCCAGCCAAGCTCTTCAACTGGTGATACTTGACCTCATTTTGTACCCTTTCTCCAAACTTCAGCAGAGCCTAGGTCCCCTGGTGGGTAGATCGATGTCCTTTTCACTAATCCTTGTGGTTGATTTTAATACTAGCTAATGTTTCTTGAGGGCTTACTGGGTACCAGGCATTGCTCTAAGCGATTTATGTGGATTTCCTCATCCAAACCTTACAATGACCCAAGTAATAAAACCACTCTAATTTTACAAGTGAGGAAATCGAGTCAGAGAGACTTAGTAACTTTCCCAAGGTCACACATGTAGCAAGAACAGACCTGGGAGTCAGAATTAAAAGGTACAATTCAAAACAGTTGCCTATGAAGACCAAGCTACACTACTTGCCCAGCTAGGCACGGTATCTTTTGTTTTATTTCTCCTTTTTAAGAAGAAATCCAGGACATCGCCAAATACCTACCGTAAATTGTAAGTCCTCTTCATAGCCTTCAAAGGCCCCTGCAGTCTGATCTCAGCCTATTTAAACAACATCAACTCTCGTGTTTCATTTAACAATCAATTACTTGAACTATTTTATATACCGGACATCAGGCTTTGTGCTGATAGAGAATCAAAGATGAGTAAAGACTTTGTAAACTAAATATCAGACAAAACACAAGTCTGTGTAATGTAACTAGAAAAGTGGGTAGAATGTAACACCATGGACATATACAGTAGAAGGAATTGGCTTCTGTATTGGGGACAATGATGACATAGGCTAGAGACAGGATGTAAGGACAATTCAGTGAGGATTGTGCTAGAGAGGAAAGAGGAAACAATTCATTACAGATAAAATGAACACTATAAGCAAAGACAAGATCTTAAAAGATTCATGGTCATTATGGGAACAGAAAATAAGCGAGAATGATAAGAGCAAAGAGTATGGTCGCAATTAATGTAAGTAGTGCAGCTAAGTTGTGAACAGGTCAGGAGAGTTAGACCTAAAGTGATAGGTATGTTCTGAGCAGAAAAATCACATATTGTGATTTTTAACACCTTCACAGCAAAGTGGCTGCTGAAGTGTTGAAGAATATTCGGTACAGACTAGGAAAAGCAATTGGAGTCAGAAAGGAGTAATCTTTTGGCTCGCTGTCCCTCTCTGGCATCCCTGCAAACCTGATGAATAATGAGATGCCACAGGAACTAACCTGGGTTCCTGAGGTACATGCCAGGTATCGGTAATCTCATGAAATTATTATTGTTATTATTATTATTATTATTATTATTATTATTATTATTATTATTATTTGGTGCTGGGGAGTGAACTCAGGGCCTTGCACTTGCTAGGCAGGCGCTCTAACCACTGAGATAAATCCCCAGCCCCCTCGTGAAATTCTTAATGGACGGTTCCAGGATCATATGTCCTTGCAGTAGGCTTAATATTTGTGCCTTGTAAGTGTTTGCAAAGCTCGAAAAGATGAAAGACTCTGGAAAGTTCTGGAGCACCAAGATGTGTTAATTTTATTTAGCTTAGTTTCCCAAGGTAATTGTTATAGAATTTCCCTTGATTCCTATAACCACTGTTATTATTATGTGGGTTAGTTTTCCTTATTGCTGAAGCTTTGGGAATCTTCCATCTAAATCTGAGCAAAGCCGTTCACTGAATAAGTGCTGTAGTGTTTCCTTTCTTCTCATTTGGGGCAGGGACAGAGCCCAGACATAGCAATTGGGCAACTGAGCTCTGTCCCTCAGGACTGACCAGCAGCATGACTTTGGGGGAATGAAGTAGCTGGAGCAACATTTTTGTATAGGTTGAAAGGAGCTGATGACTTCTGATTTCTCTCCTAACAGGATCACAGGAATGCATCCAGGTAGCATATTGATATATGTTTAAGATACACAGGGATGGTTACTGGTTTTGCACATTATAGTTTGAATACTGAACCAGGTCAGGAGTAATATTATGATCAAATAATTTCTTTGTACTGTTGTCTCTGGACTCAAGTGACCTAAGTATCATGGCTTCTAGTGACCTCTAATCTTGAGTGATATGATTAAAAAAGAATACATTTTTTAAAAGCAAGAAAACATAAAGTAGTCATGGTGGCCTGAACCTGTCATCCCAGCACTCTGGGAGGGAAAGGCAGGCAAGTTTGAAATTTTAAGTTCAAACTCAGCCAGGGCAACTTGGGGAATTAACAAGTCCCTGTCTCAAGATTTAAAAAAACAAACAAATAAAACTAAAAAGATCTAAGGATACAGCCCAGTGCAGAGGCCCTGTGTTAAGTGGCCAGTACCACAAAAGCAAGCAAAGTATGAAGACAGAGCATCATCATCAGTTGCTTCAAAATGACCTTAGCGAAGGGGGTAGGATATGCTACCCTCGAATCTGCTACTTTTGCATATGGATTATTTTGAATTGGGCCTTGGAGAAGCAGCATGTATAAGAGGTGCTCTCTGCTCTCTTCTTTCTGTCTAAAAAACATGGCACAAGTTTCCCTTTGGAAAGGCACCCTCACCTTCCATATTAGGAAGGGGAGTATTAGTCTCCTGACCAGAGGTGACTTAAGTCTTCACAACAAACTGTGCTACACCTCACCTCCATTATCTAGAATAAAGTCCTCCTGGTACAATTTTCAGCCTCTAGGAACCAAAGTCCCCTTCTCTTTCCTGTAGGAACATAGCCACAATTTATCTGCCTTTTAAAAATAATATAAATGCCTATGAGTTTTCACTTCCGTGAAGTCCTCATGGGGTAAAAATACTAAGAACCAAAATGCCTTTTGTCCTGTTACTCTGTGTTTCATCCAGTTAATTTGCTATTCCCCAGTCACTGCACTGGGGAGAGAAAGGAAACAGCTTGCTCCTCTTCTAATACACAAAGGTCCTAAGTAGGGAGCTTGGTAAGCAGGCTGCTGGTGTGGAATCAGGCATTAATTCTGCATTGAATGGGGCAAGTCCCTGCCCTTTTGTTTGGTGCTGTTCCACGGGAGTTGAAAGGAGGATTTTGGAGACAGACCTGATGAAATTCCTCTGTAGGATCTAGCACTGGTGAAATTCCTCTGTAGATCTAGCACTGGTGATTCTAACTATGCACAAAATCGTTGCTCTACTCTTGTGATCACAAAGAAGGGACACACTAGGGAGAGTTTAAAATGCCACTTTATTCCAAAGAGACATGGAGTCTTTCTTTTCCCACTTCCTCACAAGCATGAACTTTTTTTAAAGTAAGAAATTCAGATTTAGTCCTTGAGTGTATGACTTGAAAGCTGAAGGTGTTTGTGTTTAATTTTCAGGTACGTCTTCAAAGCCTGTTTCTAGTGATACACGTGGCTGTTTGATTCACTGGGTCATTTGTTTACTTTGCTTTTAGCATCTATTCTGACACCTGTCATCTTAGAATTTGTCTCCTAACTCCAGGAAACCATGGAAATTAGTTTGGAAATTGGGGACCATCATTTATTTTGTGTCATGGGGAGGAAGCTTGCCTATTCTAAATCCCTAAGGAGGCAAATTTCCTCCCCATGATACAACATAAAGAACAATACAAGCTGGTTTTGATAGTTCAAAGGTAAGGGCCTCAATTTCTCTTTCGGTTTATTTTTCCTTTTCTTTTCTGGATAGATTACTGATGAGGTGCCGATATGGTAGTGGTTATGGAGCTCCGAGGGAAAATAGAAAGGTTGAATTGAAAAAAGCAAAAAGAATGGATACATAGATGCAAGTATTTAGAGGAGAATGTGGTTACAAAAAATGTGTCCAGCTCAGCATGTGTAGCAAATCTCTTGCTCTTTGTTACTGCTTTACTTAGACTGAGAAATCCACTTATAGAGCTGGCAGTAAGATCATCAACCAACCCCAGGAATGCCAATATGTCAAAAAGAAAACTTTTCTCTTCAGCAAATAAAATATTAAGAGGGCTCAACGAAAGCCAGTGGGAAGTGGCCTAGAGAAGAAGATGAAAAATTAATTTTAATGCATGGGAGACTAAGTAATTCACTTATTTCACAACCTCAATCAATTTTAATATTTTAGTTTTTAATGCAATCGTAGTGCCTCTCCAATAATATTTTAAAAGTTGTTTCTCCCTTTTTGGCTTTTGTCCTCTGAGTTTTTTTTATTTCCTTTGTCATTTTTCTTAACTTCTTGATAGGGAGGTTTCTGTGGATCTCATATTACTCAAAGTACAAATCTCTTCTCCTTTCTCATCAGTTTTACAAGTCATATGGTTATTAAATAGGGAGCAGAGGTATGGAGGAGACCTGATGCCAGCTTTTAGGCAGGCTGATTTTTGGAGAGGCCTCTGAATCCGAGAGCCTCTCCAGTCTTCGGGCAGACCATTGTGTGGAGAGCAAAATGGAGTCATTTAGTCATTAGTTCCTCAGATATCAGCCCAAGAGGGGAAGCTGTCTGCCTTTCCCCACAATTTAGACACTTATCTTACAAATTCACCAAGCTCTGTGATTTCTGAACAATGCCAGCTGTTAGGGAGCCATTTCCCTGGCATTTTCCCCATAATTTGATTTGAAAGGAAAAGATTAAACTCAGTCCGACCCAGAACTGTCAGCCCAATGCCCTCAAACAATTTGACAGGAAAAGAAAAAAAAAAAAAGGAAGAAAGAAAGAAAAGAAAAGGGGTAGAAACCACTTTCACCCATATGCAAAAGAAAGACAATAAGGTGCATTCCACAGGACAGTGGCTGGACATGGATAGAACCAACAATAGAGAGTCTCCTCCTAGCAGGGTGGATTAAAGTAAAGACTAAACTCAGTTCTGCACAATGAGTAACTTTTGGGTAGCACTAATTTTAAGAATAAAGGTTTGGTTGTACCTAAGAGCTAATTAGCTGGTATGACCATATTAACATTTTAAAGATAATTATAACAATTAAGTTTTCCAGGGAGTGATGATATCTCTCCCAAGTTAATGATAAACATTTTGCTATTCTCCCAGATCCAGATAAAAGTGACTATCGGAATATTTGCATTGTATTAAATATTTATTTAACTTAATCTCATGCCCCAGACTGATTTAGATGATAATACTTTTGTTGTTTTGTTCGGGTCATTGATTCCTAGAGATATTAACTTGCTCAAAGGGACACATCTTATACATGGAACAGGGTCTTTTTCCATCTTCCAGTCCTGGAGCTCTGCTCGCTGTGCTATGCATCTTCCCTGCACAAGGCAATGGAGTAACATAAGAATTCTAATCCAACAGTGTAGTTTTCTACTTATACTATCATAGTTCTTTTGTCTTCTAAGCCCTTTCTTTTACCGTACTGGGGATTGAACCTAGGGCCTTTACACTAAGCTACATCCCCAGTCCTTTATATTTTTTGAGACAGGGTCTCACTAAATCAATACATTGCCCAAGCTGGGCTAGAACTTGCAGTCCTCCTGCCTCAGCCTCCCAGAGTGCTGGGATTACAGTCATGCACAGCCATGCCTGGCTCAGACTATTCGTGCTTTAAAATAGCCTGTTTGAGCTTTCTCCCCTGGACTGCATCTCAGTTTATCAAAGGATGCTTTGAGGAGCCCTTATAACATCCTCTTAATTTAGGAATAATTTTCAAATATTTCTAATTTCTTTTGATGAATAAGTCAGTGTTCAGTATTAAAAAGTATATTAAATTTTCATAGTAAATTTTCATATTCTTTAAATTTAGAAGTAATCTGCTCTCCTTCTTTCATAGATGAAGAAAGAGCCGGATATAGAAACTCACTTTCGCAGGGTCATAAAAACTTATTGGTAGCCACGCCTGAGATGGATTCTGGGCACTTGTTTCCTAGCCGAGCTCTTGTTCTGTTTCAAAGCATTAACATTTTCAGTTTTCACAAATTCTTGGGTAATGAGCCCCATAGTATTTTCTACATATATCTACACATAAGTTTCCCAGCTTTTGCATTTTTATGAACATTTCATTTCTTCTGTGTTTTCAGCAATTTTGTATGCTTTAAAATTTTCCCATTTCTTCATCCACAACTATGACTAGAACCATTCTAACAAAACATTATGCCCTCCTTAATTGTATAATGATTGATTAATCATCTTTGAGGTGAATTTGTATCCACTGATATTAAATTCCTCATTTTGCCCTTTTTATTATTTCCTATTTATTTTTTATTGGTAGGCTTTCATTAAACTCAGAAGTCATCTTGTGGTGCTGAGACACTGAAACTCACATTTCAAGGACACCGCAGAATTTGGTTCTGTTAATTGCTCATTTGATATTGCTAAAAGTTACTTAATCTAAATTTCCTTTCTATATGTCTAGATGCCTCTCAATAATAACTATTGAAAATATAGCAAATACAAGAAATATAGGGCCTGAGACCCTGGGGGTCCCCTTCTCTTCATTGTGAGTCCTTTGCACTTGTTTGTGGTGGGGTAAAGGCGATGGGACTGGAAAGAACCACAGGAAATGGACAACCAAGAAACAATTTGATAGGGATGATTTGAAAGAGAAGGATACTGGAGATGGACTCTAGATTTCAATGGGGGTTTAAATTTGCTTGCATTCCTAATAATATCTTTATTAAGAAATGTGAAAAGAGAGAATTTTGTTTTAAGATTCCCAGAAATTGAAAGGCAGGTTAAATGCAAATAATTTCACCTAAGGGGAAACACACAGAGGTTAATAATAATAATAATAATAAAAATAAAAATAATAATAATAATAATAATAATAATAATAATGTGTGTTTGTAGCATATAAATAATACTCTTCCTTGACTCAGTTGATTATTTTTTGCTTGATAAGACATAAGATGACTTTTAGAGATTTATAAACTATAACAATATAAGGGATTAAGAGTAGGAAAGAAAGAATAAATGACAGAAGAAATTTAAAATTAAGCTAAGACTATTGTACATATAAAATGCTTATCAAGTAAAAATGCATTTGATTTAGGTAAGTCAATAGAACTCTAGTGTCAAATATTCAGTATTTAGTAGCCATGTAAATTTGGACCAGTTCGTTTGTCATTTTGGACAAGATTTTGTATATAGGTGTTTCAGATACTTGCAAAGAGTTGTCCCTGCCTTGTAGAAGCGGGCAATCTAGGCGGGAAAACAAGACTGACTCAGTGGAAACAATTAAAATATATTCTTGTTAATAAGTACTTACACATGCTCTGTCTCATGCAATCCTTCATCTTTTCCTTTGTTTCAGCTGTCCTGCTGTCCAGGCGCCCTTCCTGCCTGTCTTGTGGAAGGTCATTAGCAGTAACTACTGCATTCTGTCTTGTCAGACATTCCTTCACGTGAACAGAAGGCTCAGAGTATCTACCTCATCATCACTGACTGGAAAAAGTCCTCCCACTTTTCCTTGGCAGTAACCATATTTTGCCGCATTATTTCTTATGTTGTTATTTTTCTTTTGAGCAAAGTCTTACCTGGCTTAAGTTTTTCCCTTCCACAAGCCTGCATACATCCACATCCTCAGGTGCCCTCAGTAGCTTGTCCTTATGTTGCAACCTTTGTTGTTTCTATCATGCTCAATGGCTGCATTTGCTCTTACCCCCTGGAGTTTACTCTCACTTAACTTTGACACATGTCTTCATTATCTCCTTGAGAGAAACTCCAGGGGCCTAGAAAGAACTGTGGGAAGTGGCTCATAGTTTCCCAGAGGCAGTAACAATTGGGTGATGCAAATTTTAGAGAGGAATTATTACATCTTGAATGAGCATCTCTCTGATACTCTTGACATTCACAGATGAGAACAAAGCCAATGTTGGGTTAGACCATGCCTGAGGGAGGTTGAGTTGATCTCGGTGTCCAGAGTAGGGACAGCCTTGCTTCCCTTGACCTGGTGATTTAAGGTGATTCTACCTGATGTAAACTTCAGTCGCCACGAAGATGACAAAGCTGAAGGAATTTTCTGGAAGGAGTTGGGTTCCTGGTGTCACACACTGATGATGTAAAGATGAATGTAACACAGATCAGATCTTGTGGAGTTCTCAAAGGGTCATAACCAGCCTCTGTCTAAATAGTTATTCACAAGAACAATGCTTTTGGACCTTCTCAATATGAGCCCACATAAATTGATAAGGAAGTTCACATTGATAAGGAACTTCTATTGATAAGGAAGTTCACAACTTAATATTTTAGATAAGATTGCAAAAGTTTTTATGAACATTTTAGCTCTTAAAAAAGAGGTACTGAGCATAATTGAAATTACTATTCAGTTTCTAATGTCATTATAATATACATTACTTTATATTTTAACTTAGTGATATTGTTAGGAGTTTTTAAGATAATTAGGGGTATCTGGACCTATTATAAATAATGTCAACTTGCTTATAACAATTTTATCAGTTTTACTGCCATCCGTATGTGCACATATACACATGTACACATATGTATATATATACACACATACACACACATATATATAATCTACTCACAATAATACTGTATATACATTTTTATGTACATAGGCGTATACACAGTATAGATTCACACAGGTGTATTTCAGTACCTGTTTTGTTTTATAAAAATAGATATGTTTCCAATTCTGAGTCTTTAAATTCTTAGAAGTCTATGCTTTTAGTTTAATGTTGTATTTTTCAGTATGTTACAATTATTAGTGAAAATTTTGGGATGGCTTAATGGCCAAAAGCAGGTTGGACCTTTGAAATGGATGGAGGCTGAGTTGGTTGTTCACAGAGAATCTAACCTAATTTAACTTTTCACTCTCAACAAGGCCAACCTGAGTGTAGAATATTCTCTCAGTGTTTGGGAAAATAGAGTTGGGAGAAGTGTTGCTTCCTTTAATCTGAAAATGATATGGATTATGAATTTAACCAGCATGCCAGATACTTCCACACTCCGACTTAGTGGCAGAGATTTTTCCCAAACCATGAATTACGTGCCCTTGGATGATCCCACATAACAATTTCTTGAGCTCAGACTGACCTTGAGATAAGTGAGTACAACGATTGTGGTGGTGTTTCAATATCATAGTTGCCTTGGCATCAAACATTAAAAATTGGAGACCTCCTGAGAGATAAATCACTTAACCGAGAAGAATGTTTGTTGTTGTTTTGCTTGTATTCAAACTGAGATGGGAATTGGACGTCTGGAGTCGGCAGTGGAGCAAGAACAGATAAACACACACAATATGAGTGGCAAGAGTGGAACTAAAGAATGATGCCAAGAATAAATACTGGCTGCCTAAAAAGAGAATGCAAGAGCCAAGTGGAAAAGTACCAAAATCTGTATTAGGAAATATGAGGCTAAATCAGGCAGCTGGAGGAAACATGAGATTCAAAAAGTTAAGAGGAAGCTATCGTGTAGGATTTCCTGAGAGTCTGACTATTGGACAGCTGTCTACAACTGTGTCCCTTCTCCCCTCGTTCTGGGGCCCTCCCTGGAGCCTGGCATGTATAGAGTTCAGTGTAGAATTTCTCAAACACCAGTAGATAGCAGACTTTCCTGGAAATCTTGTTAAAAATGCAAATACCTATGTCCAAAACCTGGTATACTGGTTTAGATAGGGAATTGGGAAACTTTTTGTGTTAGGGGCCAGTAGTATATATATGTGGCATTGTGAGCCATGTGGCCTGTGTGGCAGCTTCTAGTCTCTGCTTGTTCACTTGTATCCTAATAACAAGCCTTTAAATATCAGTCGTTTCACCCGATTTGGTCTAAAAACCATAGTTGAGTGATCCACTGTGCAGAACAATGATACTCTTTTCCCCAGGACAATGGACTAGTCCATCCTGAAGAGAAATGAGGAAAGAATTGCCCTTCAACTAGAAAGACAGATGTTTCTTTTAATCACCTACAATTTTTCAGATAATGTTACGATTGGTCCTCAAAATTTCTGTTCGAAGGTTGTTGAAAGATACATAAAATTGTGATGGCAAATACAGTTTCATTTGGAAGCTACTAGAAAAGGAACCTGTTTCTCTAAGGAATTTGTTCAACAATCTCCTGTTAGAAATTTCACCTTTAGCAGGCCAATTCAGTTCATAGCAAAACTGTGTTTCCTGATAGTGTATTCAAATTAGAGAAGAGAATAGCTATTCCTACCATCATGGAATAAGAAGAGAAAATTTCATTTTGATGATTTAAATACTCGAGAGAACATAAGCAATACTTACTGAAAGCAAAAATGGGTTGGAGACCGAATTCTACAGATTATTCTAAGGCAGCATCCAGCAATAATAGCTAAGTTTAATTGTTTATAACATTCTTTCCAGGGAGGCAGGGTTTACTGGGTTGTGGAATAGGGGGAAGAAGTAGACTTTTTAGATTTGGCAGTCTCTCTCTCTCTCTCTCTCTCTCTCTCTCTCTCTCTCTCTCTCTCTCTCTGTGTGTGTGTGTGTGTGTGTGTGTGTGTGTGTGTGTGTGTGTGTGTGTTGGAGGGTATGGTTGTGAAGGCAAGAGCAGAATGTATTAGAATATGGGCAGCATGGAAATGGACTGTTTCTAGGAATTTCAGACTAAACCAAACTCTCCTATTAAGGAAGCAGCTCACCTGTCGCTCCTCAGTAGGTGTAACTGGGGTCCTCATCAGCATCTCCAGTCCCTAGCTTTCTGACTTGTTCTCCTAGGCAATCACTGTGCACTCAGGAAGAACTGTGCCCTGAAGCTACGTGCCAGCCTCTGGGGACCTGGACTCGTGTGGACATGCCGCAGCCCAACACAGAAGGACGGCACAGCTCCTGGGCTTTGGGTGGCTCTTAGATCTAGTTCTGTGACCTTCTCCTCCTCCCCCTCTTGAGCTTCTCTTAGTTTGCCTTTTCGATGCATCGGTATAATCCTCTTCGGTTCTCTAGCCCTTTCTTGAATCACTCTCCTCCACACACACATACATACAAAAACTCCAACCCAATGTATCTTCTATAGGAGGGTACTGTGCCAGAGGGGGAACTTGACTTATGGGAACAGCTAATTCAATTAACCGGTTGAGCTGATACCTTTTCAAGTTGTTTGCATTTTTTTTTCAGTTAAGATATTTGCTTCTTATTGAGGGTTTTATAGCATTTCCTCACAAGGATTTACTAATTGAAAATTTCATTAAGACGTGGTGCTGACCACTCCAGCTAGCTGTCACATTTGGGATGGTTTTGGATCAGAATGCTGTAGTTAATTGAATGCTGGTTGACCTTAGTTTTACTCCTGTCTCATATTACTAACTTAGCTATAAAACTAGGTTCCCATTATGGATCTCAGTTTTCTCATTCTATAAAATTATAGCTTGAAATTACATGATTACTGCTTCAAACTCCAAGATAAGCTAATTTACACTAAAGTATTAATAACTGACTATGGCTTAATTCGTTATTCAGATACAGTGGAAATTTTGAAAGCCTTTAGACACCAAAGTTTCTGGAATATTATCAATTTAGGGGTCCTTGATAAGGAAGAGAGCTTCCCAGATTTCTTTAAATCATAGAAAGTTTGTAGTTGCAACTGAAATACACACACAAATGACCAGAAAGTTGTTTTTGTTAAGGATAGATGCTTGCTAATTTCACTGAGGATTTTGAGCAAGGAGGAACATTGAACAAAGAGGGTAATCAGATATGTTTACATACTGGGATTTGTAGTGGGGCTTTTGGTGATTTTGAATGTAAATATCCAGAAAAGCTTCGAGATAAAGTCTTGTGTCTATTTGGTTTTGGCATGTAGATGTCACCACTTGGAATACGCAATTTGAAGACTGATCTACATTTGCTTCTCTTTCACTCCATGACCCAAAAGACCCATGTCTCACTTATAGAACTTTTCTTACATAAATGATTACACTTAGCTGCAATGCTTGATGCAAGCTGAGAAAGATCTGCACAGTAGTTTTCCGCACAGTGGTTTTCTGCACAGTGGTTTTCAGCCTCATCCCCTTCCCCAGCCTTGCATCTTCTCTACCCTGTGAGGTTAACTAGCTGTAAGGCCGAGACAGGCAGAAAGCCCTGGTGGAGGAAAGCTACTCAACTCATGGTGGCCAGTAAGCAGAGAAGGCTGGAAAAGAGCCAGAGAGGATGTGTCCATGGACAAGATACAGTCCCCAGGATCATGCCTCCATGATCCACTTCCTCCAAGCAGGCTGCACCTCCTAATAGCCCATTCAGCTATGCACTTAGCAATGGCACAAGGCAGTGACGGCAAACCATTTAGAGCTTTCAGTGACATGAAGAGCCTGCTGCTGCATAGTACCTCCGGTTTGCCATCACTGGTTTAAAGCATTGGTGAGGTTGGTACCCTCAGAGTCCAGCCACTTTTCTAGGAACCTTTAGTCCAGTCAAATTAACAGTTAAGATTAACCAGCACAGCCTGCTTACGGAGATTATTTGCAATCCCTAAATTAATATTCATGGCATTCTGTGGTCATTTATGGATATAGGCATACACAGAATATAGAAAATTGCAAATTATCAGTTGTGTACACTCCTAGTTGAAGTTGAAAAGGGCGACAGTCTGTCTTACCATTTCAACTCTTGTACTATAAATGAAAGTCTTTTTCATGATCTGTTTGCTATGACTTTCTGAAATTTTTGTTCATTTTATGTTTTTTGTTTGTATTTAAACTGCCTAAAAGGCTTCCAAACACAGTGCTGAATTGCTGTCCAATGTTCCTAAGCAAGATAAGCAAGAAGCTTACCCAATGCTCCATCATAGCCTATGGAGCATCTAGGTGCATTGGGTAAACTTCGTTCAGGCACAAGTTATACTGCTATTGCCTGTGATTTTAATGTTCGTGATCAATTACATATGTTAAGTAAGTTGTCCTTAAACAGAAACACACATTGAAGTTCTGTATTGATTGGATGTTATGACTAGACGCTCACAGGACCTAAATTGTATTTTTAACCTGGGAACATGGTTCAGTGGTTTATGCTAATTCAAGGCTAATGCAGTGTTCCTGGTGACTTTATAGGACTGCGAATAATGAGAATCAACTGTATTTCTAGGTCTCTCCTCTTAAAGGATTTATTTTGGGTTGCCTCATGTTTCAGTGCCAATTATATTCTAACTATATTTGTTTTTGAGCTCTTCTGTAATTGTTGGATGCATCTATTTGGTCTATCATTTCAGCCATTTCGTGGTCATTGAGTATCTGCTATGTACCCCCCAAAATGGGTTCAAGATTCTCATTGTACTGACCTTCCAAAAAAAGCATTTGGAGACCTATTTTGCCTTGAGGTCTAGAGAGGTCAGGTGATTCGCTCAAGGTCACAGTGCAAATAAAGCCAAGATGCTTGCATTTGCTTGCTGATCTGCCCAGCTCTGAAGCTTTTATATCATGCTTTTGGGTGCCTGATAGAAACTCAGTGAGCTAAACTGTGTGTTATACAAAGAAGACAAAGGGAGGGAGGGGAAGTCAAGGACAATTCATGTTTCATGTTGGTTGGTAACAAAGCTATTTTTTCCCCTGAAAGAAAGAGATGAAAGTTCTGATATTCAAATGCTCACCCACCAGGCACCCTTCAGAATTCCCATCCATCAGCTGGCAAATGGACACATTTTAACGAGCACAATCGCAACCAAGCAAGTTCTGGCAACAAAATATGCCTCCACTAATGATATTCAATTGTTCTAAGAAGACAAAATGGTCTGAAGTGTAATGAGATGCCAAACACACAAGCGCACAAAACAGGCTGCTCATATTTAAGTCCTTATGTTTCTTGAAGTGAAAACTCATTTTAAGAAGATTATGGTGCATATATTATAAAATGGGATGATATTCTACATTCATGCCCCACTGGGGCCTTGACTGTATTAAAAAAATGAAAACAAAACCAACAACAACATTTTGTTCCCACACAAGTACTTTGCTAATAGGACATGTGACACAGTAGTCATTTGTTTGGGTTATTTTTATTTCAGGTTCTCTGGATGCATTCACTCTTTTGATACACAGTGTGTTCGGGGAAATTTTCAGTCAGGCTTTTGAGGGTGAGAATACCCTGGAAACAAAGGGCAGAGGGTCAGGGTCATGGAATAAAATTGTAATTAATGAGGTGGGCTAAGACATAAAAGGAAGGGAACTCGGGTTCCGGTGGAGTCTTTCCCTTGCCTTCTGTTTAGAACAAAGCAGAGTCTACTGAGGCACCAGCTAGATTTTTATCCTTGACCAAGTTCTATTCAACATGTTTATCAGTGGCAAAGATCCACATTTTCAAACATTTTATTATAAGCAAAAGCCTTTGTTCTGACGAAATCCCTCTAAGAACCGTAAACAAATCATATGAAACAGAAATAATACTGTTGAAGTGAGTGGAGTATTTTCAAACAATTCAAATTCCCTTTCTTCTCTTTTTGCTTTTTCTCAGCAGAAACCCTGAGGGGACTTCTAGAAACTCTCAAGACCCCAAGAAACTGTGAAAATCATTGATTCAGAAAAAGTGGGATATTTAAATGTCCAGGAAGGATAGACAGAATGGGAAAATGATGGATGTTACAGGCAGAAAAAAAAAGTGAACACATTATACTTGTTTCAAAGAGGCAATGAATGGGAATAAGGAGGTGATTCGGAAATTAGTAAATATGAGACAGCCACCACTCACAGGGGTGTGGAATGAAAGGGAGGGAATGTTGTTATCAGGGTCCAAAAATACTGAGCAAAGGCTGTGTGGTCCTTGGCTGAGACCAGAGTTGTAGATACTTCCTATGGTGCCACAAAGGATGGAGGGAGAACACGGAAACACAGCTCCTTCCATCTTCCTGTCCCCGACCCTACCAATAGCTTCTGCTGTTAACCCTATTGAGAAGTCGGGTGGAAAGACAAACTCTAGCCCTGGCATTACTGAGCAGAACTGAAAAGGGCAGGTGTGACCAGCACAGAGTCCCAGGTCAATAACTGACTGGCTCATTTATTAAGCTTTTCAGCATCTGTGCATCTCCTTCTACTCATATGTACATTTCCTGTACACAGCCATGATAACATCATGCATCTGCTTAGTGCAATCCAGTTCTTCTTGGGACATAGGAAGATGCTTATAGCCTCTCGGGTGAAATATTAGGAGAAAGACACCAAGTTCTATCAATCAGTCCATGCCTCTGCCCCTGAGTGAGGTTAGACATTTTCCCCCTCAATTACAAGCCCATATAGCTATTATGTAACTTAAATACCAAATTTAAAATAAAACTACCATCTATATTCCGTATAAAATAATAGAAAGAAGACACAATGTCGCATACACGTGTGGGTGTTGGTGCGTGAATAACAGGATAGAGGGAAAAATCCCTATTCATGCTGTAGCTGTTGTCTCTGTATTTTGAATCAAGGCCATAGTTGCTACTTAGAACTCTTTTCTATCTATTCTAGGTTTCCTTTGCCTTCACCTGGTGTAGCCTTTTTTGGAGTACTTTACCTTTGAAATGATTCAAATTACTTTTTCTTGAAGTGACTTTGTCTATACTGCATAGCTTTTGTCTTGTATGACATTTGAGACCTTGTAGGTATGCCAGGGAATCTCCTGGGTTCCAGCCATTGTTTTGCTTGCCTCTGTCTTACAACAATCCTGTTTTCTTTTGATAACCATAATTGGGTAAAAATTCCCTCTCTTTTGTGCTTTTTGAGTTAATGTTAAGAGAAACCCAAAATGGTCAGGTAGCAAGCTGTACTCCTAATTCCAAAGGGCCCTTATTATGACCATTACTGGTAGCATTCCTTCTTAGACAGCTAAGAACTTTAGATTAGTATAGTCCAAAGTTTCTGGAATGTGAAGGAAAATACTACGTGATTTATTAGGTGTAGGAGTGAAAGGAGCAGTCTCACTTTTACCTCTTAATTTCCAATTGTATGCAATACAGCTGTGAAAGAAATAATACCACAGATTGATCATAAGTTGGAAGCACATAGAACATCTTGAAGGCAAGGTTTTCAGCCGATCACTTTATCGTTTTATTTCAGCCAAGTGCATCTGAGGTAAGGGATATATAGCGTAAGTCACGGGAATAGTCCATTGCTACATTTTTATGTAGAAATGAGCTGTTTGATTGGAATCTGTGTTGTTTGTTATAGCATGATAGTGCATAAGGCATGTCATCATCCTATAGATGGTAGTTCAAGAGTGGTAGTACTCATAGAAAACTCAGAACAAGGAATTAAAATCCTTACCAAGATATATGCTACATTATAGGCATACTACTCCTCTCAAAACTATATATAAATATAATAACATTTTCATCAGGTGCCTGGGATGGTCCCCTTGATAATTGATGACTGTTGGGCCTGTTGGAAGGTTAGGTATTCAGCAGTGATCAAAGTAGTTTCTTTCAGTTAGGTGACATCTTGTGATTGACTTACACTTAACTTTCCAATTTTACTTTCGTGGAATTTTGAATGTGGTTCGTGGCATAACCACCAGAATAAGAGGGAACAAAGGCTGGCTAATGTCTTTAGGAAAGATCACCTTGTCTACCCAATATTTGAGTGGTTCCTCTGTTCTGAGTATCCTTTGGTAATGAATAACATAGAACAAATGTATCCTGTTTTTCTATGCCCATCTGCAGGGTCATCCCATGATTTTCTCCCCAAATTTCTTATAATTGACCCCTAAATCTTTTTCCTTTCTAAATTCCTGACCCTTAACCCAGTTAGTTACCTATTTCTAGCAAATCAGTATAAATGTCTGTATTTCCATCCATGCAAAGAAAATAATTAGATATACTGCCCCAGGGTGTTAATAGGAAGATGTCCAATTGTTGTTGTCCTTTTGAAATAGTCTTCATTGGAGTTGACTGGCAACACTTATGACTGGTAACAGTATATCACATAGAACTATTTGCAAACTAGGTCTGATTTCTTTCTTCCTTTGTAAACGGATCATTAGGATCACTGCTTAAGACCAGAGAAGTTTGTTAAAGGAGTTGTGAGAGATAGTGCATCTGTGGAAGAGCCAGAAGATTCAATGTCTTCTGCTCATTCAATTTCCTTGTGCTTTAAACTTTTATAAAATCTCTTGAAGTCTATAACAATACTTCCACTTGATGATGGAGTGCCGCTGCACATCCCCAAATTTATGACTCAGGAGATGAGAAAACACCCAGCTCATGATGTAATTCAGGTTGCTAGTTTAGTCCTGTAATCAGATAGTAAATCTCTACCAGGATCCCATATTAATTTAGGATTTTTTTTCTGAACACAAATTGTGTCTTTAGAAGGGTACATTATTTTATTCCAATATCTTGAGAAATCGCATTATGATTTGTTTTCTGGTGAATTCCAGAGACTCCACTCAGCGTTTCTATTTGCCATAGTTATTCTGTGTTTCATTGGATCCTGAAGCCTATATGACAGAGCAGCATTCACTCTACCCTGGGTCAGCTTCAGTGCCTACTCACAGCTGTCAGCCTTTTAGCTGGGCAGTAAGTGGATGGGATCAGTGCCTTCAAATGCCATAAATGTTGTCTCTAAGATCTACAGGAGTTAACATGTATTTTGTGCCTACTTCCTAGTGGGAGCCTATCAAGGGAAACTCCCCTTTATTTTCAGGAATGTCACCTAGGTGTCAGATCCATAGGTTTTGATGGTTTTATCTCCTAGCCTTTTGCACACCTAGATGTCAGTAATACTTCTAAGGTAATTGTCACTTCTTGTCCATCCAAACCAGTCAGTATGATGCCATGAAAAAATAGACCGGTATACTGTTATAGAGTGTTTCAGTATATTCAAAGTTGTTGGACGATAGGTTATGATAGATATCAGAGGAGTTCACATAGCTGGAGAAAATATCAGAGTAAATTGCTACTCTGTAAGGTAAATGCTTCTGACCTGATCTGATCTTCAGATATTTGTATACAGAGGAAAAAAAAGTGGACATTCCAATAGCTGAATAAAAAGTCGCACAGGATTTTGCTTTGTTCAAGGATAGATACCATACCAGAAATATCAGCAATAATCTGAGATATAAACAGATTTATTTCGTGGCAATCCATAGTCAGATCCAAGATCTAGTCGTCTTCAGCAGAGTGAAATGAAATGTGGTTCAGATGACTATGGTGCAGGGGAAGGTTGGTAATACAAGTCCTGAAACTCTCTTTCTTCAAACAGGTTAGAACTCTATCAAACTGAAATACATTGGTGTTAGTAACATTTAGTGACATGAGGTGCTGAAGATGAGAAGTGTATCTGTGTAGGAGTAGGACTCAGAGAAGGGGCCAGGAAAGTCAAAAGTCATGGATTGACATTAGTTCATTTAAAAGATGTGGTTTTTAGGTGATTCCCTGCCCAGTAGGAATCAGCAGGATGTTATAACAGCATGGAGCTTACTCATACAAAGAGTATGCTTGTGGAGTAGAATCCTATAGCACATAATGCAGGTTAGATTTGACACACACTCTTCACTTTCAGAGCAAGACTTGCAAGTATAGGTTGGAGATAGTCATGAGGATGGTGCAAAGCCCAGAACCCATCTAAAAATCTATGTATCTCACAATAAGAATGAGAGACTTTTAGATGGGGAAAAACTGGGGCTCATTTATATTAACCAGTGTATTTACTGCTTCATATTCCATTTCTGCTTTTTTCTTTTCTGAGCATCTTTAATGAAGTTTCTTCTCCAGAACTCTCCCTAATACTGTGCATCTTTTAGAGCAGGTGTTCATTAACAGTCCTCTCAGTTTTTGTTTGATTAGACCTCACACATTTTACTTTCACTTTTGAAGGACATTTTCATTCAGCTTAGAGTTGTGTGCTAGCAGGTGTTTTCTTTTGACATTTCAAGGATATCATTATGTTATTCTCTGGTTTCTGTGCCTTCTGAGAAGTCAGTGTTCATCTTCCTGCTCTCACTAAAAGGTAATGTCTTCTTTTCTCTGGCTGCTTTTTAAATTTTCATTTTTGATCTTTGGGTTTTAGAAGTTTTGCTATGACATATGCAAGTGTATTTTCCTTATAATTTTCTTTCTTTGGGGCTTGTGGAGAGTCTGATTCTGTGGTCTCAAAATTTTTGGAAAATTCTTAGAAATTGTCTATGTATATATCTATATCTATATTGATATAGCTTTATGTATATATAGGCATGATCAAAAATATGGCAAATCTTTAAACTTAAAAATTTATTACAGTAAAAGACCTATTGCCATAAATCCCCCTAAAATATGCTGCCTCACTTCAGACCCACTTATCCCATTGTTCTTGCCCCTTTCTAAAGCATTTCTGGAAGTCTTCTTTCTTATCTTCTCTGTCCTGAAGGCCTCAATGTCCTGAATTGATTCAAAATGTTTACCTTTTATGGTCATTTTGACTTTGAGGAAGAGTCAGAAGTCTCATAGGACCAAATAAGGTAGATGAGGACATACTGTTATATTTTTATTTGACAGAAATTGATGTATTTTGAATCAACTCGGTACATTGAGGCAAACATGAAAGTCACTCACAAAAGAGGACTTCTAGAATTGCTTCAGAAATTGGTGAGATAGATGGGATAATTCTGTTCAAAGTGAGAGGGAGTATTTTTGGGGGAACTAATGTCAATGTGTTTTTAGTATAATAAACATTTTTATTTTTATTTAAGCATTCACTGTTTTGATTGATCACACCTCTGAATACTCTCTTATTTCTCTCCATGTGTTACAATTACCCATTTATTACATCTTTCCACCAGGACATCCCCCCCCCATACACACATTTTTCATTCACTTACCTCTCTGCTTCAATTATTTTCCTATTGTCTTTCATTTCATTTCACTCTCAGCAATATTAACACACTGGCTGTAACCTCCTCTATTGAATTCTTCATTTCAGACATTGTAATTTTCAATTCTAGAACATCCATTTGATTCTTTCTTAAAGTTTCCAGTTCTACGGTGAAATGATCCATCCTGTCAACTATTTTTCGAGCATATCATTCATTATTATTTTAATATCTATGTCTGATACCTCTAAAATCTGGGGTAACAGGATGTCTATTACTATTTTTGGAATAAATCGGAATCCATTACTATTATCTATTTTCCTCTTGGTATGATTTTTTGGAATGATAGATTTCTTGATTGAATGATGGACATTTTTATTAAAAAATTTCACAGGCCCCTGACCACATTATATTCCTCCGTAGAGGATGATGCTTATTCTTTACCAGGCAATAAGAGTGAGAATGTATTACCTCAATCTAATCATCAGTGGTATTAACTCAAAGCTGATTTCAATACTCTGTCAGTCTTCCTATTTATCCTTTAGTTGTCCCTTGCATCTAGTTGTAGTTCTTGAGGATTTGAAACTGGTATCTTGGGTCCATCATGAGAGAACCTGTTCCTGGGAAAGTTATCAACTCCAGTTTTTCTCCACAGAACCATGAGACTAATGGGTGATATGTCAAACTTTTTAGTTTTGATACTTCGTGCTCATCTACTGCCAAGAACAGGATATCAATCTTATTCTCCATTTCACTTTTTTTCAGGGTCCTAGACCTCTAAGCCCAGTTACCTTCATAGTTCATGCCCAATTTTGGCCTTTCTATCTCTGTGAGGTTGATATAAAGCCCCTCTGCCTTCTCTGTCTCTTCTAGGCAAACCTCATTCAATCTGCACACCCTTAACCATCTTTGCTTAGAATCTGACAAATTCACTGGACTCTTCTTCTAAATTTGATGTGGGGTTCTAATATCTTGGTTGCCTCAGAAGCTCTTCAGTGTGTTTTCACAGATATTATTTGTGAGTATTTTATCCATCTTTTTGGTTGCTTTCAGAAAAAAAAAATTATTCTACTAAAAGCTATCGCATCATAGCTGGATATGGAAATGCATGTGAAGCTACAATAAATAGATGTACAGAGTGTTGGTTTGGCATATGCCTGCAGGTGACCAGGTGAAACTGTGAGCTGATAAAAGACAAAAGGGACAGCTGGAGCCTACTCATGTTTTTTTTATCTTCCATTATGTTGAGAAAAACATTCCTCTAACTAGAACTTGGAGGATTGTGATCTAGGACTATCAAGAGCAAAACATGAATGTATAAAGCCATGTACGTATGGGAATTATACATTATTTTGTAATTTATGGAGTTTTACAGAAGTCTTGGCACATTATATTTTTGAAAATGATTAATTAATATTTCAGAGAAATGTGCACTTGTCACTTGCAAAATTCTATAGATGACTACTCGTTCAAGGTTATGTTGTTTTCAACTTTCAAATTTTTGTTTTAGTTATATAACTGTTCTATCTATAATTGAGAAGTGAGTGTTGGAATGTATCATCTTTTTCTGTTGTTCAAGTTATCTAATTCTTTGTGTCATTTTAATTATCTTTCTTTTTAAAAATAGTATCTGTTTCTTCCAAAGATTTTACTTCTACTTTTCTGGGGATATATTGGTTTCATATTTTTATCTTTTGCTTTGCTGTCATTACTTCTAAAAACAAAAACCCCCTAATACAAAAATATCTGAAATATATTTGCATATGATACATACCATACAAAGTCTGATATGCATAAATTATATATTTTATATATCTGATATATTTTTATATCATATAAAATCTGTATATATTATATATACAATATGAGTCACATACAGTATATGGGCATATGTTTGTATATGTGTGCATGTATATGTATATGTGTTTATTAATTCCACCTACATTAGTTTTCCCTGTTATTTAAATTTTTCATCTGAAGCTATTTTTTATATGGGACTTTCTATTTGGCAGCAAAACTTCTTGTACCATATATGCCTAGTCATATTTTTATGGATCCTTTTGTGTAATAGCTTATGTGTATAGAAATACACAATAAATAGAACATATATTAAATAAATTATAAATTAAACGTACAAAATAAAATTTTTCTTTAAAAGTGCAGAGAAAATGGTTGGTACCCTCGGGTAAGCAAAAGACCTGGGAAGAGACATGTGGAAAGGTTAGTCAGTGGGTCTAGAGTTACAGAATAGAAGAAATAAGTTCTGGTGTTCTATTGCACAGTAGGGTGACTACTAACAATGAAAATGTATTGTCTATTTCAAAAACGTTAGAATAAGGATTTTGAATGATTTTTGCCACAAAGAAATAATAGAATAGTGAGGCAATACATATATACTTAACATGATTTAAATATTAAACAATATATACTTGCATCAAAAATGACTGTTATCTCACAAATGTGTATAATTCTTATGCATCTCTTAGAGATAACTTAAAAAGATATACAAATCACAAAATTTGAAAAGATTAATTTGATAAAATGTGTTTCATTTATCTGTGTCAACTTTTGATCAAAATTCTGCTGTCTGAAAGAAATTCTAAGTGTATGAAAAAGCAAGCTGTAGGGCAAGAGGGTCACAATTCTTATATTAAGAAAGCATTTTATCAAGAATATATAAAGAACTCAAATAATCAAAACAAACCAAAAATAACCTGATTATTGATGTGCAGAGAATTTGAAAAGACATTACAAAAAGGAATCTATGAATGGACAATAAGTACATGAAATTATGCTTAGCATCCCTACTCATTAGGGAAATGAAAACTTATACCATTCAAGAAACAAATATCTAGTTTTTTAAAATGTCTAATTTTTAAAAAGTGTATAATAATTCCCAGTTTTGGTGAAGATGAGTGGCAACTGGAACTCTCATATTTGGTGGTGAGATATGTAAAGTGATAAAATCATTCTTGATAATAATTCAGTAACAGTCTATATAGTTATATATTTATTCTCTAACTTCATATTCTTACTCTTTGTTATCTTTCTAAAAGAAGTGGAATCATATGCCTGCCCAAAGAAATTTAGAGTTATAGAACTGGGTTGTAGGATTTCTATATCTTAATTTTCATGGTGATTATGTGAATGCATATATTTGTCAAAATTCAGTGTACAATATATACTTATAACATGTACATTTTATATAATTTTTCAATAGAAATGATATTTTATAAAGAGGTTTACTATACCAATCTTATTTTATAATTTATTTCTGAAGGAAGTAATTTGATAAGCACATAATAATATATATGAAAATTTATCCCATTATTCACATATGATATAAACCTGGAAGCAACATGATTAACAATCATGGATTATTTTAGTAAGTTTGTATGTCCATATAAGTCCACTAAAATAATGATGTAATGTAAAGTAATTGATATACAGATACACTGGGAACAGTTTTACCTTTATTATTTAATTTCAGTTGCACAATAATAACATGCATTTGCAGAAAATTTTGAGACAAAAGCACTATAGCTTTGAGGGAGACTGTGAGTTGTCCAAGGACATATAGGTTCTATCTGCATCTGGAAAGTGTTTTTGGTAAGCTATGTATGTATATTTCCTCTGTACCATGCTGTCTCTTCTGTCATCCCTGTCACTTCATTTGTCCTGTTCCAATTTGATCTGTTTCCTTGACGTGTTGGCACGCTGACAGAGAGTATTGCAAAGAAGATCTTGGTCATGCTGTTTGGAAGTGCTAGATTCTAACTGTCACCATGAAGACTCAGTCTGCCATGGGATCTAGATAAGAAACAAGGACACCCGAAACTAGTAATGTGTAGGACTAGCATCGTAATTGACATACACTAAATTAGAATTCTGACTGAGTCAAAGTGTGTCTTCTCTCCCACATCTGACACCATTGCTCTTTGGAGAATTTAGGTGCCAATCACAGTTCCTTAGGGGACTATCTTATGTCTAACCTATGGCAATGTTTGACCATAGGTCTGTCCGTGTGCCACCACTTCATACTCACACCATTTGTTACCCCCTTCTCATCTTCATCCTCCCTCAACCTTTACTGTAATCAAATGCCCTTGTACTTTTTGAAGATTGGTTGGTGCACGTGCATGGGTGTGTGTGTGTGTGTGATCTAATCCAGGTGGAATCTTCAGAGATTTTGTGCACATACCACAGCCCAGTTTCTTACCTGTTTAGTCCAGGGAAGCCCTAGAGTAACCTTCAAAACTACTAAATATCTCTAGCGTGATACAGACTCATGATCTTTGACTTGAAAATCTTGGGCTAGATATGTTTCAGACAGTTCCATTTCAGAAAGATAATGGCTGCATATACAGTGGAGTCTGGGGCAAAAACCTATACATAAACACAGTAATATTTTCAATTGAAACTTCTAAATAGTCATACTATATGAATAGCCTGATGATACTTCAGGTCTGGTTTTGCTGTCAAGTGAGCTCTGGTCAGTTTCCATCAGTTTGTGGATACACAAGTTGTACTTAAGAACTATGAGCCACATCTTATGTTTCAGGAGAGAACGCTGGGCTCTTTAACCTGAAAGTTGTAGTCTCTTCTGTTTTCTTATTTGCCCCTTATTCCCTTGTGGTGAACTTATTATTGAGGTCAACTTGAGACAGAATACCTAGCTGGACTGAGTCGGTGTGGTTCTGGGCATAGAGGATCCACCTGAGGATTGTTGCTGATGCAACATAAAGGAGAGCAGGAGCAGAAGATAGTTGTGGGCTGTTTCCCAGGAGAAGCTCTGCTGCGGCTGGTTCTCCTGAAGGGGACTCGGCTGTTTTCGCCAAAGAAGGAGCTCGGGGCCTTGCTGTCCTCAAGGGTGGCTGTTATTGATTCCAGGGAGCTCTGGTCTGCATCTTTGCTGCGAGCATCGTATCCTGGTTCCAGTAAAGATTTCTTCAGCCATCATCTGCAGACATGGACATACACGGGACAGTGCTGTGGGCTCCTGGCCCTTGACTGGATCTTTTGGGTCTCCACTGCCTAGAGAGACATTTGGCACTCTTCCTGCATTTGGCTTATGGGTGAATATTGTAACTTATAAATGTCCTCTATGAAATCTGCTCTCATGCAAATCATTGGCTCTAGAAAGGTAACTAACATATCCCTCTTCATTCATTCTATGATTTCAGATACTTCCTTCAAAACTTTCTCTTGGATTTGGATCTGCATGTGATGTGTACTCCACATAAGAGGCTAGGATCAACCTAGGCTATGTGCCATTGTATATGCCATCCATCATTGACTGAAACACTGCTATGTGATACATGATTGTACCTTAAACGTTAGCTGTTCTAAATGTACATTTTGATGGGTGTTAGTAAATGTGTGCACTCATGAAACCACTACCACTTTCAAGATTCAGAACATTTCTGTTACTCTAAAAATGTCTTTCCTGTGTCTTTGCAATCAAATCCCATACCCACTCCAGCCTCAGGCTGGATGATCATGGATGTAGTCTTTTGTCTCTGGCTTCTTTTATTTATCCTAATGTTTTGAGAAAGGTCCACATCATTGTATCAGTATGGTACTCTTATTTTTTTTTATTGTGGAGTGGTGTTTCCAAAAGTTCATCACTTGGGGAAGTCAAACCTATGCAGCCTGTTTTTATAATGGAATAGTTCTGGGAAATAAGAAGGTCTTGTACTTTTGACATTTTGGGCAATAGACCGCCTTCTGAATTCCCGCTCATTTTTTGATGCTTCCTGTTTACAGTCCCCTCGATTCCATCATGAGCCTGAGGCCAGCAAGCAGGACTGAGTAAAGTAGCACACGGAAGACTTAGAAACCTGATCACCTTCCCTAAGTCAGTAGCTCCCAGCTACGACCCTCCACGAGCTGCGTATTCAGCGTGTGGTCATGCTGGAAAGTTTCTGATGGTTATCAAGGTGCCTACTCTTAGTTCAGACCCCAGAACCTTTCCTGTTTGTCCTGAAAGAATCTTTGCCTACTACATGGAGTTCAGAGATTCAGAGGTAAACTCACTTCCTAAGAATGGAGGTCTCTAGCTGGATTAGGAGTCTAGGGGAAGCCTGTCCTTCACCTTGGCAAACTGAAGCCTTTATTCTGTTCTGTCTGTCTCTAAATCAGCTTGCTGTCTCCAGGAAAAGGATTTGGAAAGAGATTCTCCTCAGTATTCCCTTCACACTGAAGAATTCTGCTTGCGTAATGACACCTGGTACATAAAGGAAGCCTAAGTGGAGCGGGGAAATCCAGGATGGAGATCTGGCGGTCTACAGGAGGGGCCCATAGACTTAGCTGCTTCCAGACACGCCTGCACGACACTGGTGGCAGTGAGGAGTGTTAGGCTCAGGGAGAGTCTGCCCTGTCCACGGCAAAGACAATTCACTGCCCAATGACAGTGTCCCCGTGGGAGGATTGGACCGTAGCAAGTTGGCCTCAGGATTCTACCGAATCTCTGAGACCAGACACAGTTGTTACTCATACTTTATGGCTAGAGGCAGAGCTTGGGAGGGTCAAAGGCAGGGATGACAGGAGATGGGGATGCAGCTGTTCTAAAACTACAGCAAAGTTTTGGGCTGTTTTGCTTATTATTTTCATTTGGCATTTAGTTGCTACTTCATTTTCTTGCTTTGGAAAAGTATTTAAAATATCTACTTCTACTTTTGCTAACTAGAAAAATGAAACTCATAGTTATTTTTATTAGAATTGTTGTGGTCGTTAAGTACTTTAACATAGATAGTACTCTGAGGATAGTTACAGTAGTATCTCAATAAAGAAAATGTCACCTAATGATATTTTTCAGTGGAAGGAAAAGTTTATTTCTTGAATCTGTAGGTAAAAAAGAGGAGATAATCTGTTTAGCTTCATGCTATAAATCCATGTTACTGTAGACAGAGCTGTATGTTTGTAGGTTATGAGGCAGACTGAGAAAAACTACTCACAGTCAGTTGATTTCCTGGCGTAATAGGTCCAGTAATACTAGAGAAGCCATAGAAAAGTCAGTACTTTAAGGGGGGCCACTGTCCAAGGTACTTTGGTTGAGGTGGTAGCTCTACAGGAGGTACAGAAATTCTCGCATCTCATAGCCAGTGTCAAGGACATTCTCTATTACAAATTTTCTATAATCTCTTGTAATCTTTGAGGAGGAAGTTTAAATGAGCATCCTTGTCTTTGCCATTGTTTGGAAGAGGCTCCATTCCTCCTTCAGGTGATGTCCACAAAGCACAGCAGCAATCACCTACCTGCAATAATCAGTCGTGGTTTGAAGAGAGATGATAAAAGGGAGAACGCAGTGCTGTCCTTTGAGATAGATGTATGTCTGAGCTGACAGATCGGCAGGGGGCGTGGGGGACAGGTACCAAGCGCTGCTTAGGAAGTGCCAGAATCCATTGAGAATGAATGTTCTGTAAAATGTTGGACTTTCTGTGAAGAATGGGGACTTATGTGATTGTTAAAAGGTTATTAATGGAACGTGCAAACCTGAACGACATCGGTAGTTTGAGAGAGGGAATCCTGAGACCTCAGAAGACAGCAATTAGAGCAAGAATTTATGTTGCCCTCACTGGTTATTTTAGGGAACACTTCCACCCTTCAGCTACTTCTGCCTCAGGTTAGAGACAATAGAGGTTCCAGTAGCTGAGACAATGCTCTTCTCTTTGCTTCTATAGAGCTCCTACTCCACTAAAAAATACAGGTCGTCATAGCACTTATTTCTCACCTGTTGTTTAAAATCCAGTAGTTAGATGACCTACTGCATCAACCACAATACCCGTTGCACTGAGTCTCAGTGGGCTTTGCAGAATTCCATCAGCTGCACTGAAGTTATTGACCCAAAAGCCCAGTATGCAGCAGACCAGTACCACCAGATTCCACCACTCTAAACAATATGTAGAAAGAACCAGGCCAACGAAAACTTCCCGGTGAACTGATAAAGGTATTCACATTCTCTGAACCTCCAGACCATATTGTGTGTGAATTGAGCTTAGGGAGGGATATACTTGAAGATTCAATTCTCCCTCTAGCTGTCGTTGAAATTTTCTTCCTTCATTCCAAAACACATATGTGAATCAAGAGGAGAAAGAAACTTATATCTTCAACTGAAACCATTTGGTACCTGAAATATGGTATTGCCACTCAGTCAGAATGAGTATACATAGTGTGGCTAGCTAGGCTAGTTTGTATACTGGTGCCTAGAAAACCGCCAGAGGATAGCTGGGTGCCTATCTTCCATACAGGAGAGAGAGAGAGACAAACACAGGAGAGACAGGTATATGCTTCCAGGAGGCAAGCATAGCAGCTCAGGGACAGTAGAAAGCCAAGGATTACATTAAATCAAGCAGACTAAGCCTCTCTTTGATTGTTATTGTGTAACAAAGGTGCATATCTTTGAGGACTCGGAATTTCTGCAATCCACAATAGTATGAAAATTAAGGTGGTCATAGAGACTAAAGACCACAGGGAAAGGCCCTCATTGACTGCCTATATTTTTCTTTGGTACTTTTAGTTTAGTGGCTGGAGATTTGTACGGAGTGAGATTGCTCTGATGTCATTGCGCTCAGCACCTGTGTTCCTGCCTAGCAGGAAAGGTGCAGGAGCACCATGCCTCAGACAGAGCAGACCCCCTTATCTGTTTCCTCAGGTTTCATCTTCCCCCATCCTGGATGATTCCCTACTCATCTACCAGCCTTTCTTGTTTGATTTAAGGGGGCTTCGTGCCCTGTTTGACCTGAGTAATGGCATCTTAGGCACTAGCATACTCAGCCAGGCTCTCCTTTGCACTCCATTTCCTTACTCATGGAAATATTTGGGAGAAATGTGTTCTCTAGGTGTCTGGAGTGTCCAGGTGCTAAAATTGTTGAGAGCTTCTACATAGCTGTCTGAGAGGAACCCATCAATTACCTGACAAAGTAGAAGGAGCGAGGGAAGAGAGGAAAATGGGATAAGGCCATGGGGACTGGATAGAGTGCTCATGTTTGCAAGGAAAGGGAAGACAGCTTTTGCTCTGGCATCAGGAGTCCTGGCAACAAACCCCTAGTCAAAGCCTAAAACAGTAATGTCACAGATTCGAGCTCCTGCCTTTTGATTTCTAACTTCATGTTTCTTTTTAAAAAATAAATGTTACTTAAGTAATCAGGAATTTGTTCAATATTTTTATACATGCATAATGATCTATATTCAAAAATACAGAAAAAGACAATCTGGGCAGGGAGAGCTCATAATCTAGTGAAGTATTAGTCTTTGCAAATACTAATTACAGTGAAGCACGATGAGATTAAAAGATGGGTATAAAGAATGGGAAGGAGTTTTCCGGGTGAACATGGACAGTGAAGGTATGCAGAGGAAAGCCATTCGGGGCAGATGGAGAAAACATCATGGACAAAGATGATAAGACGGCGACATTCTGCTGAACTAGTGGAATGATGGGCGGCCCATGGTGTTTTTTAATAACTAGTACTCAGGAAGAGAACTGTAATAGTCCATATGTATTAATTTGACTGGGCCAGGGGATATTTATGAAGGATTATTCTAGGTGCATCTGTGCAGTGTTTCTGATGAGAGCAATATTTGGACTTGTAGACTGAGTAAAGCAGATTACCCTCTCTGCTGTTGGATGAGCCTCCTCCAATCAAATCAGTTAATGGTCTGAAAAGAACAAAAAACTGAGTAAAGGAGAATTTGCTTTCTCTGCATGATACTGTCTGTAATTGGGACACCAGTGTTTTGCCTTCAGGATAGAACTATACTATATGTTTTTCAGGGACTCCAGTTTGCCACCTTCAGATCTTGGGTCTTCTTAGCCTCCATAACAGCATGATCTAATATTTCTGTCTGTCTGTCTCTGTCTGTCTTTCTGTCTCTCTCTCTCATTCCTATGTATCTCTGTCACCTATTTTATTGGTTCTGTTTACCTTGAGATCCCTAATGGGATGTCTTTGTCTGTGTGAGATGTGATAACAAACTACCATAGACTGGTTGACCTAAACATAGGAAGTTTATGTTCTCATGGTTCTGGAGGCTGGGAAGCCCATTGTCGATGTGCCATGAGCACGTTTTCTGGTGAGGGTTTTCTTTATAGCTTATAGATGGCTACCTTCTCAGTGTGTGCTCTTAGAGCATTTCTTCAGTACTATGGCTATTGAACTGTGAGAGTTAGTTTTATGTGTTAAAATATTAAACTAAGGAAATGGGGTTGGATTGAGAGAGAGACAGACAGACAGACAGTGCCCTAGTGTCTCTTTTTGTAAAAACAGTGATTGTATTTAACCAGGACACCACTTTTATGACCTCATTTAACCATAAGTAATTCCTTAGAGGCTCTGTCTCCAATTCCAGCCACACTGGGAGTTACTGCTTCAACATATACATTTTCAGGTGGACACAATTTACTCCATAACACTGGAGAGATGAATCCAGACATGTGAGTCTAGGAGAGAATGTGAAAATCTTTGAGTTTTATACTAAGGGACTGTATTGTTTATCTTGCCAATGATGGGGAGTTATTGAAGAATTTTAACCGTGGAAAAGAGCTGATAAAATTTGTCACCCAGGTTACTTTGATTTCTGGTTAAACAAACATCGACTAGCCATCCCTGGAATATTCCATGTACACTTGCCAATGGAAATTTTATGAAAAATTGAAAAATAAGTACTCATAATCTCTGAAAGAACTAAGGCCAAAAGCAAGTCCTTCCCAGAAACCTGGAGATATTTCCACATTTCCATGGTATATGTACATGGACTGAAAAACAAATGATCTGGATTTTTTCATGTAGCACACTTGTGAGCAACACTTGGTGCCCATCTGCCCTGTCTAGGCTCCTTACAACAGTCTGAGTTGCTCCCGTGTGTATTGCTTATGCTGGTCATTACATTAGACAATTATCCCCACATTGGTACAGCATATAGCAGTATGGGGTAGTTCCTCTGCATCTTTAAAGATAGCAGGACAAAAGAAGGGTGAGCTAGGGGTGAAAACAGATTAGCTTTTGGCTTTTTGCATTTTGATTGGCAAATCACACATACACACACACACAAACACAGAGTACTCTAGGCAGTGACAGAGATAAAGAAATTCTTAATAGGAAGTATAGTGAGGATAACTTTTTATTTTTCTCATTTATTGTTTATATATTTGTTTGTTTGTTTTTATGTGACATCAATTCTAGGAGCCAAGCAAAAGGAACTAAGATTTTAAGAATTTCTATCTTGCAGAACAGCCTTGGGCTGGTTGGAAAGCGTGTCAAATTGCCATCCAGCTAAAGATTTGGGAAGGTTTCTTTTGTTGTTGTTTGCTTTTTGCGAGCAGCCATGAATAGTAAGACTAAAACATATTTACACATCATGTCACTTGAAAAAGGTTGAACAGAAATAGATCACTACCCATTCAAATATAGAATAGCTAAATAAATGCCTATATTGAACTGATATGCATAAATCTCATTATTTGAAGATGTACAAACATAGGAAAACCAAACCAGAAACTAGGACAGAAATACTGAAGCCAAAATCAATCCTGCACATTAATAGAAGCTAAGGCTTCTGAAAATAATTTACTAAAGTAATCAGAAAGATTATTTGAAAACTACATGCTATGTTTAATAAAATAGAAGATGTAGCCTGTGTGAAATAGGGAAAGAAATCCATAAGGACTGAAACGCTGAGACCAAACTATCGTGTGATAAACAATAATATGGCCAAAAAGATAATCTGCATGAGAAAAGAAAGATTGAAAGTATCTCAACAGCAAAAACAAATTCTTAATTGATGGTAATAAAAGGAAGGATTGGAACTTTCTTGATTATTTATCCGAAACATGAAATTGAACAGATTTCCCAAAATAACTTGGAGCCTGATTTTAAAACAAACAAATAAACAAACACACAAACACTTTGCTGGATAGAGCAGACAAATACATTTGCTTATGATTTCTGAAAACAAGCCACTTTCCAAATTCTCTTTCACCTTAATAAAGTGAGACCATTTAGATGTATTATTTAGGACAGCGATTCTCAGAAATTGATCCTTCCACCATCAGGTACACCATAACCTAAGACCTGTTAAATCTGTAAGTTTTCAAAAATTCAGGGAGTCAGGATGAGTAGCCCGTATCTAAGCCAGTCCCATTTGTGGCTTTGATACAGCTGAAACTTGATGCCCACTGGATTGGAGAATAACTTACTTGCTGTAACAGATGTTCCCAAGTAACTGCCCTGACACCTCAGGTACACTTTGTCTACTACTGGTCCAAAGATGCACAAAATCCAGACAGGTTTGCAGGTGGAAAGGCTCTGGTCATGGGAAGAGCATGTGTATCTCAGATTCCTTGCCTCAGAGTCAGTATAAAGGAACGTAGATACACAGACAACTCCTATTTTCAAAGAACCATTTCTTAACTTGAAGGAAGAGCTGTACATAGAGATGGAAAGGGCTTGATGCAATAAGGTAGAGTCAGCACGAGGACTCACAGCTAGTTAGTTCTGGGAGAAAGTTACCATAAACAGAATAAACAATTTATAAACAGAGAGAGAGAGAGAGAGAGAGAGAGAGAGAGAGAGAGAGAGAGAGAGAGAGGAAAACGGAGGAGGAGGGGATGAGGAAGAGAAGAAAAGAGGAGGGAAGAGAGGAGAGAGGGGAAATGTGAGGAGAGGAAAGAAAAGACTAGCTAAGAGAAGACAACGGAGGAGAAGAGGGGAGAGAGCACTGGAAGGGGGAGGGGAGGAAGGAAGAGAAGGAAAGAAAGAAAGAGAAGAAAGACTTCCAAGATCAAAATCTTTATAGGGGGTTGTCTAATCCAAAACCAAGGTTAAAAAAAAAATAAGGTTTACATAGGAAGATGGCACCTGTTCCTCTCAGATTATGAGTGAGGGTGAAATATGAGTGTCATGTGCCGATGTTGGAGACTTAAAGATTAAAGCTCTGAGGACCGCAGGATGGAGTCCCTGGCCCGTGACTGCTCACCCCCTGTCCGTTGTCCCAGCACAAACACATGACTCATTCCCTAAATGTGTTGTACTCTAGGCCCTAGAGTCTAGGCTATTCACAAATGTTTACCCTGGTTAAAGAAGAAGCTGTGAGAAGTCCAAGCAGCTGATAAATGAAGAGGAAAGTTAAGATTATAGTAGTTCTAGGGTGCCGCGTGAATGAATGTGTTTGGGGATGGCAGCAGTGGAACCTCAGAAGAGTGGCAAGAAGGACCTTAGAACAGTGGGGCAGGATTACTCCAGGACAGCTCCAGACTTCCAATGTACTCTGAGTGCAGGTCTTGCTCAGAAGAAGATGCCCAACGCACGTCAGTTGACAGGGGCGTGTATTCACACACTCCTCTCCCAGTCTCTGTATGAGGGAGGTGGCGAAGCCACCCTAGACTCTCAGATTCTCCAACTCTTGGTCATGCTCAGAACAGAGTCGTGTCACCTAATACTGCCTCCACAGTCCACTGAAGACTCTCTTTTTTAATCCCCAAATTGTCAGTCAATGAACAGCAATAGACTTTTATTAAATATGCCCTCTACTCTCCAGGATTATGAAATATAGTCATGGAGACAAAGACATATCTGAGAAACTAATAACCATTCAAAAAAAAAATACCCACAACGTCATGAGTATATATGTGCTTAGTGAAATGTGAGCGACAGAAAGATGTAACTACCGAATGAGCTGCCATTACTGGGGGAGATGCCATTAGGTGTTTTCCAAAGGAGCAAAGCGAACTACAGTGAGGGAAACACAAGAATCAGACAGACGAGGATGGCGTGGTAAAGCCATTCTAGGCTGGGAGAACAGTATGTGTGTCGAAAACAGGGTAACTTGAAATGGATTAAGCTGATATTTTTCAGAGAACAGAGATTCGGTTTAGGGGGAAGTAATTGAAATTATAAAGGTAATATTTGAGGGTTTGCAGTTTATCCTATGGGTATTACAGATACATAGAAGTTTAAAGATATACTTCTAAATATGAATTTTCAAAGAGAATAGCAGTTTATCTAGGTTTTTATCAAATGGTAACTTCTCATACAGCAACCTGTATTTGAATAGCATACAATCAGCTAGACATTTTTTTTATATTCTTGCTATTTCTTTTTTTTTTTTTTTTTTTTTCATTTGCATGAACACACAGGAAAAAGCGCAGGAGGAAAGCAGGAAGAGCAAGGGCCTGTCCAGCCACACTGCCGGGACCTCAGCTGAACAACAGCGAGGTCTTCACAGCCTTTGGCTGGTGGTCCTGCCCCAAGCCCTGTCTAGGTGCACAGGGGACATGTGTAGGACCTTTCTTGCTATTTCTGAAAGTTATGAAACTACCTTGATATTTTTGTGCCATTACTCATGGAAAAATATCCTTACTTTTTGTCCTTTTCTCTTTTGGGGGGATGCTTTTAGCAGTCTAAAAATCAGCTTTCATTTTGAATGCCGCTTAACAGAATTTGATTAAAAAAGTAAACTAATTACAGTGGAAATGCAGCCCTGCGAAGCTTTAAGAAAAACACATTATTTTGTTTTAGGGTTCAGTTGCTATACATTCATTTATCATCTTTATAAGCGATGTGCAGGCGATGATGAATAGGCCCTGGCTTTGAATCAGGAAATGTAAATTATCCTCTTTCTTTCTTTTTCCTTAAAAAAAAAAACCAAAAAAAAAAAAAAAAAACAACGAATACTAGTAAATTTGTAGCTAAGTGATGTGCCAAGAACTCAATGGTGATGTAATGCTATGAAAACGGTGCAAAAACTACCCAACTGCTAGTCTGAAGTAAAGAAAACTCCTAGACCAGGGGATGCATTACCTGGTCAGGAGAGTGTGTGTCAGGGTTGGGTTAGCTGCTGCGGAGGACCCTCTGGAAGGTGCTGTCTGCTCCGCCATCGCTCTGTGTGTGACTCTCCTCCTTGCCAAGTCACCTTTGACCTTGGGAAAGTGGCAAGTATGGTACTTAAGCCTTCTTCTCACTGGATCCTATCATTCAGTACAGTTTGTCCTGTTTGCTTCCCCATCTAAACAGTATTTGTCTTTCAAGGGCTGCTAAGGTTGTAACTTCATTGAAAAACCTTCCTTGATTGCTTTAGACCACAATCAAATCTATTCACGATGCTATAATCTTTAAAACATTATAAGAAATATGGTCCCCTTACTAGCAAGAAGTCAATGTTTCAAGACGGACATAAGTTTTAATGTTTGGATAGTGTTTAGGTAGGGAGAGAATGTGGGGAAGCACGTTCCCAAAATGGTAAGAGGAAAGATGCTTCAGTGGATGAAAAACAGACCAATTCTGATTGGGTGGTCATTCTTGCATATGTGCAGAAAGGAGGATTTTATGAAAGCTAGAACTCCAGTTGCGGACCTCAGCATAAGTCTCAAGTTTACAATGTACTTGTCATTTGGCATAGAAAAACTAATCTCTGTTGAGAGAAAACAGCAGTATGAATGTAGGCTTTATTGGTGCAGAATGTTTTGGATACTGATTTCCCTTTTCAGGGGTTTCACAATATTTACATTAGCTTGCATATGGAATATTTAAATTATTTGGATGCATTCAGCAAATTAAATTTAAATCCCCAATTTACTTACATTTGGATGGCATTTATGAGTAAAGACATTAGACATAGACACTGTTCACAGATAGAGTTGTGTTTACATCATTAATTCTCATACTCTTTATAAATTATGCCAATTTGATATTTATACGGTGATATTACACATATCCGGTTTGCCTTTTTGGATACAAAACTCAAGTTTGTCGACTCATTGCAGCCCACAGAATGTATTCACATACTTCCTTTTTTATTTTGTTAATTTTTGTTTATTCTCAGTCTTTCCTTGTTCACTTGTTTTTCTAATACCTTCTCTCAAATTGCCAAGGCAACAATTAGGCCCATCGGCCTTGGAAAAATAAATAAAAGCAAGGAAAATATGATGTTCTGTCACTTTAAATGTAGACCATTTCCACCAATGCACTAAAAGTCTAAATATTGTCTGGGCACAATCTCATTTTTATTGCCCCAATCACAGCTCATTGGCTAGGATATGCTGGGCAGAAGAGTGAGCTGGTCAGCTAATGGCCTCCCTGCTGCTAAAATTAACTAATTGTTAAAGTAATAACCATGGACCCTCCTGGCCTATTTTAATAGTCATTGGCAATCTGGGAAATTATTTTGCAGTTTTCATTTCAGTAAGTCCTTCTATTGGCCATTTGCACCCCTTTCCATCCTCTTTAATGTTTTCTTGATGAGAAATATTTCAATAAGAATCTGCAGGGAGCTCTGACCAGTCCTTTCAAGTTGCATTTGGAGCTCATTGTTCCTCCTGTGAACAGGGGAAGAACATCCTATAGATACATATGCATTAAGGTGCATGGGGGTGGCCATCTATGTAATGCACCAAGCTTCTTTTCCAAATTGATCTTCCTTCCTCTGTACCACGAGTCTCTCACATCAGTTTGTTTCACGTCTTGCTATCCCCACATGGTGACCATGATCTTACCTCTCTTTTTAGTGGAAAATCATTCAGACTCTCTAGATCGGTGATGGAGAATCTTCTAGAACTTTCAATGATATGAACAGGCCATAGGTTTGCCACTTCTTTCTGTAGTGAAGTCCTAGGTTAAGGCTCATCCGTTATACATTTTGGGACAGTATTATTTGCAGGATTGATTTTCTCTTCCCTGATATTCCAATCTAAACTATTATTTCAACACACTTCACCAGGTTTTTCAATTACACGTTTCCTTTATCTGGCTTCTTGTTTTGTGTGCATGTTTTTTATTTTCAGGTAAGCTGCACATTTACACGGAAAAAGTTCTGTACTTTCTGTGGTCTCCCTCAGTCCCAGGAATTGTGTTGAATATGTTGCAGATGTTTAGTAAACACATGTTGAATTAAATTAGATTTGGGGATTTCAAAGTTGTATTTGCTATACAAGTACACTGTAGGGATGTCTTGAATGTCTCATGCCCTGAGAGGAAGATTTAAATTCAATGGGCTCCTTCATTGAGCCTAAATCTTGATGAATTTTGACATAAAGATAATATTAATATAGACTCCACACATTAGAAATTCCTTATGGTGAATTTTAAAAGGCCCTAGTTAAAGCATAGTAAATGAAAGAAAATAATTCTTTAAGAAGGTGGATGTGAGGGAGAGTTATAGTGCAAACATGTTTGAAAGTAAAGATGGAGGACTAGTTAAGTTCATTAGAAGTTCACTTGTAAATACCGCTTCAACTACACATTTGCTATGCATTCATTGGAGAAATTGTGGATTCCTGGTAGCCAGCTATATGTTTGGATATTTGCAAACTCTTTCTTAAAAAAGCCTCATATCTATTTGACATAATCATCAATATTCAAAGCTTTACACAGCTCTTCTCACTTGCATTATTGTGAATATTTTTTATTTATGCCTGTTGACACATGATTATTGAAAGCTTTTATGTATAGTCACAAGAGTACCTTGTTAATGCTTTTTAGCTATTACACGGTAATTAAAACAAGTCAAAATAAAGAGACCAGAACCAGCCTATTGATAAACAATTTCATGCAAGTCATGACAATGATCTGTTCAGGCATGAAAAGTTTCTTGGTATTAAAAGTTTTTATACTTCGGGTTGGTTGTAGTTGACCCAGGAATAGTACATTCTAGATTAATGACAGATTCTAGTCTAGGTTGCTACAATCACATTAAAAAATCCAGAATCCATTAATTGCCACATTTCTCACATGTCACAAGGACTTACAGCTCGACTATTAAATATGGGTTTAGATTAGAAGAATCTTTTTGCAATTCCAGCAATCCATAATTTATGATTCCCTTTGTATAAGGACCCTGTTACAGTCCTGAAGATTAAATTAACTTTTGGATTTGATTTTAGAGAATGTTTTTGAAAAAAATAACCCTCAAAAATCATAGTGAAGATTCAGACAAACTGAGATTTGTATCCTGACTCATCCATTGCCAGCATTATCTCCTTGGAAATATAACTGTAATATCTACTAACTTCATTTTCCTTATGGATTAAAATGGAAATGATTTTCTTATCTGGTTTGCCAGATGATAAGAACAAAAGCCGATAATTATTTGTAAAAGGAGAGTGAACTGTTGCTGAATGATTGGCCGGTGAGTCAAAGGTAGCCCATCGGTGCATGGAATTTTTGAAATCTATTTTGGTTGTTCATGTGTCTTCTTAACTCTGAGTTTCATCTGTGTTCAAAAACAATTGAGATGCAAGAACAACACTCTGCCTGTCTGCTTGCCGTCATCTCCTTGTGTTTGTGTAGGGAGGTGGGATGAAGAGCAGAAAGCTGGGATTCAGCCAGAGGGGCTTTCAACCTCAGCACAACCAATTACCAGTCGTATAATCTTGAAATTCTCAGCCACCTCTCTAAGCCTGAGGTTATTCATGTTAAACACGGGATAATAGATATACCTGCTTCATAGGGCTGCTCTGGGGATTCTATCAAATAATGCTGCAAACATTTAGCACAGCGCATTACACAAAATAACAATAGGTGCTTAGTTAATGCTAGATATTATTCCCATACTATTATAGAGAGGACTGCTCCAACAAGCAACACTTGGGCACGTAGGAGACACTCAAAAAGAATTTGTGCAGAGAGGCAGTGCCACTCTAAGAGACTTGATCAAGCACCTGCAGCACACTGGGTGTCAGAGGAAGCAGAAAACTGATGGAGAAAAACTGCTGTCCGTAAGGGACGGAAGCTGCAGAGGCGCTGGCCAGGAGGAACCACCACTCGCCCAAAGCCCCCCTGAAGGATCTCAATTTTTTTGTGTCCAGCTCCCTGGTGTGAAAACCACAAGTAAGGTACCGCTCTGTCCTGAGATGGCTTCACTGTGACTCAGGTAAATCCCAAACAAATTCTTCTCCTGTCTCCAGAACACCAAAGGCAGTCAAGTAAACTTCAAAGAAATTGGTCAGGAATTCTAGGTCAAATGAGATTTAGGAAAAAAATAATGAGGTTTCTGTTCATGTGCGTGCAGCTGTGTTACATGCCTTCTTCCACGCCTTGTCTAAGTTTTACTTCCTCTATGGAATCCCAGGAGACTGTTTTCATTCCTGACGCAGATCTCTGTGATGCCGATCTGTCTGTTGGCACCTGACCCATCTCTAATACAGCCGAGAAGAACTGTTATTTCTAAATTCATGTTGTTTCTTTCCCACCTCCATCGTAAGTTCTCTGAGGACACAGCCTGATGTCTTTCCCCACGTGTCCACTAAGTGCTGCCCCCCCCTAACTACCCGACAGCAGCAGTCCGGTAGATCCTTCGTGTATGCTCATTTCAGCACACGGAAAAAGCACTTAAACAAGTAAACAAACCAAAAAAGGAAACGTGAAGTTATGCGCTAAACCGTTGATGGTGTTTTCTTCTCATCGAAGGTAAAGTTAACTTTGGGCGTTGCGGAGGAAGGTAGCCCATCTGGTCCTATGACATTTTTCTGGAAATATCATCAAGATGGAAGTGAGAAATGTGCTACAAACTGAACAATCCTGATCTCCTCTCACATCTGAAGGGAAGATTGCGAGAGTAATGAACATAAATCAAGGCTGGGCTAGTCCTGCCCAAATTGAGGCAAAACAGGTTTTGCTTTTAAAAAACATCTGCCATCAGGGGATTTAAATCGAGTGCTCCTGTTTTTAGCAAAGTCTCTATTTCCTTACAGGATGTCGGCTTTGATCACTAATCCCTGGAAAATGTCTCAGGAGCTACTCCAGTTGGCACCAGTGTTAGGAAGCGGGTGTGGGCAGGTGTGGGGAGGGGACGGCTCTTTCCTAAGCTGGTGCTTTATTTCAAAATAAAAAGACAATCCCTAGATGCTCTGCTGTAACAGTTCCCTCCGTGATTTTTCCAGCAGTGTGGCCCAGGGACACCTAAAGAAAATGCTCCTTCTGTAGGTCAGCACTTTCCGTCCACCCTTCTCCCTGGCTAGTGACATTAATGTGCATTTGTCAATACCGAATTTCATTTGCCGCAGAGCAGCTTAGAGAGGGAAGCACATCCTGTTGTATTTTCCTTGCCTCTCAAACTGGAGTTCGTCTTTCTCCCCAGCTTTGTGCTGTCAGCAAAACATAACGCGTTTACAATCGGTCTCTTGATCTAAGGTAATTACCTCCAGGAGAAATAGTGAGGGTAAGAACCTAACAAGAGAAGGCTTGTGTTGTCTCCTGGTGGGCTGCTGTCCTGAAAGTGTATCAGACTTGTCAAATTGGTTCAAATTAAATTGACACAGTGCTCTTCTAGGTGTCGCTACGTTATTATACATCCCGGAGCCCTTTTGGGCAGTGAATGCCTTCGGAGTTAAAAAGGCGTGTGCAAAGGAAATGGACTCAGAGAGCCAGCAACAAGGACAGCTGGGCTCCAGGAGGACACGTTAAAACTGGCTGCGAGAATGCATCAGGTTATGTTATTAATGGAGCTCAGTTTTGGTCTTCTCTCAGCAATTTCCAGTTCCTGACACTGTAAGAGAGGTGTCCCAGGTCTTAGCAATGAGGCCTAGGAAGTATTTTTTTTCTTGCCTCTGGCTTCATTTATTTATTGTAACATTTATGAACACCATCCATGGAAGATTCTGGTTCTAGCAGCATCAACCCCAGCCTGAAGGGAGATAGGGAAATTATAATCCTAGCTTTTCCCTGAATGGCCTGGTGACCTTGGCCAAGTCATTTAACCTCAACACACTGTGGTTGTCATTTGTAACCAAGCAGGGGAGTGAATGAAGTCTGGATCACCTCGCCAGGGTGTCAGAGGAATAACTAATTAATGATTGTAAAGCACTTTGCAAACAGAAAGTGCTGTACAAAATGCTTAATATTAATAATAAAATGCATCCACTGCAAGCCTCTAGGCGTATGTACAGAAATAATGACAGCAATTAAAGTAACACACTAACAAAACTCATTAACCCCCAAACCTCCTTCTGACTGTACTTGGCTGTTGTAACTTCATTGTTTTCTTAGAATTGCCAGGTGGTACACGGAGGAAGGCTGCTCTGGAAGGCACAGCGCTGGGTTTTTTCCTTATGTTCTAGGTAGATGAATATAACACCTTTTCTGAGAAATGAGAGCCCTGAAGCCCCCGTCTCCATCTAGGCTTTCTTGCCATTTGCCCACATGGACTAGGTCTTTTTTCCATGCTCAAACACTTGTACCATGATTTACCCTAAATGACTATCTTAATTTTGGGTAGCTATAACAAAATACCTAAGACTTGCTACTTTATTAAGAAGATGTTTATTTGATTCATGAGTCTGATGGTGAGGAAGTCCCAAAAACATGGCACCTGTGTCTGGTGACTACATCGCAGCATAGCAGATGAGCAGCTATGTGCAGAAGGAGCACATGTGCAGGAGAGAGGGAACGAGGTATAGATCTGGAAAAGCTGAGTTTGCTTCATAAGAATACATTGCTCTTGTGGGAACTAATCTAGTCCTAGAAGGCTTGACCCATGCCTACTCATATTAGTCTGCTTTCCCATAGCTGAGACACAATGCCTGATACCTACAATTTAAAGGAGAGGCTTAATATGGCTCATTGTTTCAGGGGATTCAGTCCATGGTAGGCTGGCTCTAAGGCAGAAATATCATGGCAGAAGGTCATGGCAGAGCAAAGATACTTAGTTTATGGCTTCTAGAAGCAGATCGGGGAAGTACTGCCAGAGTGGAAAAAGCCAGGGATTATATATGGTACCCAAATTCATACCTTCATGATTTAGTCGGACACACCCAGAAATGTGCTTTACTAATTCCTTAAGCAGCTCCAAAGCCAAGCAAATTGATGTGATTAAGCTTAACAACTGCACCACCAGAGGATAATAATTCCTTCTTAGAATGGAGCATTCACTTGCTACTATAGGAACTATTCACTTGCTACTATACCCTACTTCTTAAAGACTCGCCATCTCTCAATTCTATTGTACTTGAGATCACAATTCTAGTACATGAATCTCTGGGGGACAAATCATATCTGATCATAGCAATAATTCTTCTCCTCTTTGTATTCTTCATTCCTTCTATGTGCACATGACCTTTCTCTGCCTATCCTGTAAGCCTGCAGACAGAGCTTCTCTTGTGTTGTAGCCCGTTTGTTCCTGAAAGACAGCAGTTAGTGGTGTGCACATGTGTGGTCCACATACCAAGAGGTAGCTACAGACTCTGTGCCCTTTCCAGCTGATAAAGAAGGTTAAAGGAAAGGATGCTGTTTAAAATAGACCTTGCTCCGCAGTATTTTCTTGCTCCCACCAAGCTGGCAACTACTACCAAGAAGGCTTGGCAGGGAGGAAGAGTTATGACATGGAGTGGGGCAATGGAAGAGGGAAGAAAGGGCTTTTGACTTAGTAGTTCAGAAATCCCATGGCACTGAAACTGGGAAGAAATGAAAAAAGAAATGGAGAAAGTAACTTCAGAGAAAGAGGAAAAGATGAATATGATGTTCTTTGAGTAAGCAGAAGCAGCAACAAGGCCAGATGTACATGGTCCACAGCAGATAAGGCGGGGGAGGATGGTAATGGCTTGCACACCTGGAGGTACCCTAATATTGAGAGAAACACAGAGACTTTGGGAAGATAGGCAGGTAACCCTGTAAAAGACTGATTTGTTATTTTCTACTAATTATGAATGGCTAATTTGAAAAACAAAAAAAAAACTCTCCTTACTTCCTTTATGTTCTTATTAAAATACCATTTTGTTTTTTGTTTCACTTTAAATTTTAAATTTCATATCTCACCTTGCCCAGGGTGTTGGCTCATGTCAGAATGTTTGTGCTGCAGTAGCATATTTTACAGAAAATAAAGTGGTATGCAAACCATATACCTGAGGCAATATGAGTCAAAATTTAATCTGATTTTATCCTTAGTACGATATTGTAATACAGGGTTGTGATATGAAACTTTAGATTGATAATCCAAGTAGTCTTTATAAAAAATGACCCCATACACTGTAAGGAATGTACTGCAGATAATGTAGTAGAATACTATGGCTTTTACTAAACATCATATAAAGCAACTAAGCAAAGAAGGAAAAGTCAGATATTCTATTTAATTTGGTTATTTAAAAGAGAGTCCCTGGAAAGATTATTAGGCAGGAAGGAAGGGCCTTGAGTCTTAGAAGAAGTGTCCACACAATTCCTGGGAAAAAGGAGAGGGAGATATTGCATGGCCAAAGGCGGAAGAGGAGGAATTTTCTGTGAAAATACTAAGTCAGCCAGAGTATGCTGCCCATGACCACAAATGCCTGCCTGCAGGGTGAGGGGGAGAGGAAGGATAGAGGGAGGAGGCAGGGAGGGAAGAAGCCAACCACACACAGATTCAGTGCTGAGTGATACTCAGGGGTTCTGGAGAAATATGCATAAAAATTTAAGGGGGAGTTAGAAGCTCAGGACAGCGGGTCCAGAGACCCATCAGTCAGAGCACGCTGTGAAGAATGCTCTTGATTTTTGGCACTTTCCCACACGATTCCCTCCTGTGGAGAGCAGAGGATGATTGTGGACAAGCAGTTTGGGAGATTACAGGTCTAGGGATGACTTTGGAAAAAAAAATCCTAAAATTATAAGAAAAAAGGCAAAAAGTGATATTGAGGGAGCACAAACCTCTATTTCCTGGCCAAATCAAAAAGTCCCTGACTGGGAAATTGATATTCTGTCTCCAGGACTTTTTCCTGAAGCCTGGGCACAGTTTGCAGGAGACACTGAGGAGAAAGGATGCCAGCGCACATTCCAGGATCCAAGTATGCCACCTTTGGTGTCATTGCAAGCCAGTCTCTGCATCTTGGTCTCACTTTCATCTGGAAATCAGAGTTTTGACTACAGGTATGGTCCTTTTGGCCTCTGATATTTGATGAGCTCCATGATGGCGGGTGTCCAAAGAATGTTGTAGATACTTAGTGGTCAGACAAATGCTCTCGGTGACATCACCATTTCACTGAAGCTCTGCGTGATCTCTGAAGCGTGCAACTTGAGGGTTTCATCCCAGGAGTTCACAGTGCTCATTAGCAAAGTCCATTCATCAACATCTGGATGTCTGGCCCTTTGATAAGTGCTTCGTAAAGGGTGACCCTGCCTCTGATCTTGAGATGACTGTCCTGTTGGGGAGTCACACTAACACATGAAAACTGACAAAAGGTAAAGGACATCACTGGACCTTGTGCTCGTTGCCAAGCGAGAACTTTGAGTTTGGTGGAGCATGAACTTCTGTTGGGCTGAATGGCCAGCGACAAGGAGTATGAGTTGGTCCTAGAGCTAAACAACAACAACAACAACAACACACACACACGCAGGCACACACAGAGACACACACACTCACCCTGAGCTAATGTCCATAGCTCTTACACAGTGGGCCCCTTAGTGAACTTCTTCTGACTTAGCCAGATGAAAGGAAGAAGAGGTATGAGAGTGGTGAAATCCAGAAGGCACCATTTTAGTGAGTTACCACGTACAACTTGGGAGAACTGCCTGAAGATTAGTTATTCATAAGATGGTGGAACAACCACTAAACGCAGTCTCTGGTGTTGTAGGTCCAAATCTTCACTCTACCATTAAGTAGAGCTCTGAAGTTGGGAAAATTTCCTATACTCTTTGAGTTTGACATTAGACTTCAGAATTTTTCACCACATTCTTGTGGTCTGTGGTTTATAAGGAATAGAATTAGAGGCTGAGCAGAGGGGCCAACGCGAAGACCCTGAGTGACAGAAGATAACGGGCAGAAGTAAAAGATGGCTTCAATACTGGTAGCTGTTGGGTGCTGAGTTTAAGGATTGCTGGATTATACCACAATTAGGAGTAGGGTGGCCCTTCTGAAAGTCTTCCTACTCTTACAAAAATCTCAAGTGTCCTTGTCCCTTTGCATTCTACTTTCACAGTAAGCACATTTCATCTGCAACTACAATTATACTGTGCATAAGTGCTAGCATAATGATGACCATGGCCCAAACCAGGAAACTATCGAGAGCAAAGAGGATGCTACTAATAACCATAATGGGCAATAGTTGAAAAGGCTTGTTCTAATGAGCTGGGTATCTAATTTCCTTATATATAAACTATCACTTATTCTTGACATATCATCAACTCTATGTCCTTCCAAATTAGGTGGAATGCATGCACCCTCTTCTGACAGTGAAGATTTTATTTATACAAACACTTGAGACAACCAATTTAAAAAACTATCTTTTAGGGTACAAAGATCCCTAAGAAACACTTAAAGGATGCTGAATGTCAAGTGATTAAACTCAAATCATTTAAAACAAGGGAGATATAGGATGGTGTATGTGCACCTATGCAAGGAGAGTTTGTGTGCACACATCCCCCTTGCAACTTCAAATTTAAAAGTAGGCAGTTCTAAAGCATGGCCTGTGCCTGAGTGTACATCAGAGTATGTGAAACTGTGAATCTGTGTCTATTCCTAAGGAAATGTGATGCTCAGATTACAAAGCAGAAGAAACTGAGGGGAAAGAGCTGCTGGGGAGAGGGGATTGCTTGGAGATGCACATGTAATTTAAAATTATAACCTAACAAATGCAAAACAGGAAGGGAACAGCATTTTAAAGACGCCAGCAGATAGCATCAGCTCATTAGTGGTTCCATTACAGTGTACATTGGTTTGCTTTCTCTCCTAGTACAAAAAAGGTGATATATGTGCATGTGGGTATGGAGGAAGTAAATTAAATAAACATAGCTCAAGTTATTTTAGGGTGTTCTGAGCATTAACTCTCATCCTTGAAGGTAGTGGTGAGAATTGTGAGAGGTTCCAGTCTTTGAAATTAGCTATTGTACTTCAACTATAATTGGATTCCCAAAGCACCCCTTTGGTGGGTAAGGAGTGGGGAAGGGTCACCACAAAAGGAGGTGAATACTTTCCATCAGCTGGATGGGCTGACAGCAGAGTCCATGCTGCTGACACTGCACACCTGTCAATGATCAGAGAACTTTGTTTCCATTTGGAAATGATTAAGGTCTTATTTCTCCTGCCTTAGATATGACAGACTTGAAATGCATCCGTCTGATGTAACTAAGGTTGAATGACAACTCTATGCATGTAGTTAGCAAAGTTCATTGAGAAGGAGAGAAGAGTGCTGGATTTCAGGAAAGTTGAACCATGAGAATTGAGGCCCTTGATTGAATCTGATGGCTCTTAATGGGAAACTATGCTGAACCGAGGGAAAAAGAGGAATGAGATTTGGTGAAAAGAATCAAACTCAAATTTAGTTGTTTTTTTTAAAACGCAGAATTAATCTTTCCTGTTTTATACGGTGAATAGTCGATATTATTTCACATGAAGAAAGACAATGTCAGAAATAGCAGGGTGGAATTTTAAAGGTGGAATTAGAAGAGGGAACTGGAGGAAGCTAATATTTTTATCCACTCCAAAATATCCTCTGAAATCATGTCAGAGTTTATTTATTTTTTTAATAAATGATGACACAGGACTCTGGGGGTGGATTTCTGGGTGAAGCCAACGAGCTACCTGAGAGTTAGTGTGGATGGACTGGAAGGAGAGAAAAGTCCCGGGCCCTTCCCACAGAGGCCCGCTGCGGTTATAGGTCCTGGGGAGACTGCAGTCAGCCAAGGGAAAGGAAGACAGTACGGGGAGTTCGGGAATACACGTCAGTGTTGGTGACCTCCTATGTTGCCAGGAACTGGGGCTCAGGGCAATACAAAGCTCTGATAAATGCCAAACCCTACATTTTGACTCCCCGTACCTATGGCTCTTGAGGAAGGTAGCCAGCAAGGTGCTCTTAGGCCCTTTGGCTTAGCTCTGTTCTCCATTTCCCAGCAGGTTCAATTTTCTTTTTAAAACTAATATCTTTAAGTGAGGCATTTATCCTCCAGCTTGCAGCAGCTACTCTGACCTTTATTGTCTGATGGTGGCTGTGATTCCCCAATTTACATTAACTGTTAGATTCTGAACCTCGAGTAGGCTATATGCACTAAAGCTTAACTACTATGTTGTTTGGAACGCCCAGCAGAACTCTTCTCCCCATTTCATCCATGACAATTATCCGAGAAGCCAGAAGGGCAAAGGCCCAGAGTGATTCACCGAAGGTGCATATGGTATTCATTCTGCAGAGAACAAATATGGAACAGGAGAAATAGCGACAGTCACACCATTTGCATTTGGTATGTAAATTCAAAATACATATTGATTTACATGTATAATTTAGTAACCAAAAAAAAAAAAAAGAGAGAGAAAGAAAAGGAAATCCAGATAGCTTAGTAAACATGAATGCCCACCCCACACTAAAGGCTGGGCTTGTGGTGGTGTTTGTACATGGCACTGTGTGGTAGCACATCTCAGCATGCAAATGTGTACAAACTTAAAACTGTTGCTAGGCTAAACAACACCTTTCCCAGGAAGCACAACTGATTCAGCAGCTTGTGCTGTATACATCGGTCTGTAGGGCAGAAGGCCCCTTTCCTCAACTTGTAGCCAGGACAGGAAGTGGGGTCCTTCCTTCTGCTTTCCAGGATGGAGTCTGTCTCCATGCTGATGCAGCCCAGCAGTTCTAAACATCTGTTTCCTTTGTGTATTGCCATGCATGAAAGCCTTATATATTTCTTCGCTATTTTTAGGGAGGGACCAAAGTGCCTGCACTGGCCCATTTTTATCAAAACTTATTTCTCGTTTCCACCAATCTTCTCCCCACTTCCAGCCCCTGAAACCATCTCTCCAGGGTCACATCCTCACTGTCCTCTGAACACATAAATATTTCCGCTTCTGTAATTTTGCTAAACCAGTATCATGCAAAAAAATGCCTTTTCTTTATCCATCAAAATCTCCTCATATCTCCTCGTGTGAACTGGATTGCCTCTAGGAAGGCTTCGTGCAAGTTGCAGCTACACTGATTTTTCCTTTCCAGGACCAGTCAGGACAATTGAGGCCTCAAACTATACTCTCAGCTTCTCAGTCTTGGTCCCACACAGTTGTCTGAGGCTCCCTAATAATTTCCTAAGTGTTGCTATTGGTTTCCCAACTGAGGAGAATGTTCTCTCCATGGAAAGGGCTTCCACCTCCTCTCTGTGACATACTCTTTGGATAAAAAATGGACCTCGTGATGGTGGTAGCACGTGGGACTATACTGAATGGCAACACATATTCCCCATATTCCCTGAATTTTCACCCCTTGTCTTCTGCATCATGGTGTAAAGTTTGCAACAGGAAGTCTTAATCATGACCATAGTTGAAAATGAGGAATGCCGAGGGTACAGAAGAATAAATGGGGTTGGACTGTGGACTTTCCTTTTGTTTCCACAGCTGTCTGCTGATTTTATGAAGACCTCTTGTTCATAATGGCAGTGCCATATTCGCATCATAATTCCGAGCATTAACACTTGGCCAGCATAAGTCTTTGTTACATGTTAACTCTCCGAGGTCTTGTAGGATGTTTAGAGCATTCCTGGTCTCTTCACTAAATGACAGTAGCTCCACTTGCCCCCAGGCCTTCACCCTGCCAGTTGTGATACTGAAAACTGCCTCCAGTCATTTCCAAATGTCCCTGGGGGACAAAATCTACATTATTCCCTGCCCTCTCCATTGAGATAAGTTGCTATGACCAATGCTGTAAAATCCTTAGGATATTTGTAGCTCTTCAGTGAGTCCAATGAATCCTTGTGATACCTTCATACTTAGAAAATTCTTATTTTTCCCTATTATTTTTATTTATTATTGATAAATACTTTATAGCACATATGATGTCTTTAACTCTTGCTCTTTTAAGTAAAAGGCGAAAGATTTATACGATCTGAAGAGAAACCAGAGTATGTCTTGCTCTTTTAAGTGATTTACAAGTATGAACTCGATTCTTATATCCAATAGTAGGTACTGTAGTCATCCTCATTCCATAAATGGGGAACTGAGACCCAGAGAGGTTAAGAAATTTATCCAAGGTCAGGCAACTAGCAAGGGACAGAGCTGGGATGCAGAGGCTTTAACTAGTGTGCTTTCCATAAAGGCAAAAACTAATCTCCTCTGGATTATCTTGAACTCCGAACAGCAGTATTTTTATAAATTTTCATCAGTTCAAGTGCCTAATTTGGGTATTGAACTTATCCCCCATTATTTGTTTTAAATATTTATAGTTTTGTCTCCGATAACTTGCTCCCCACTGCGTCCTTTCTGTGGCTGGGACTGGAGCACGCACCTTCACTGTGCGCAGGGTGTGGAGGGTTCACACCGGAAATCTTGGATTTAGCGACCATGGAAAATATTCAACCTCTCGTATCTGAAATAACCCATCCATTCTTTATAGCCATGTGGAAAGCTCCGACTGATTGCTATTTTGGCCTGTCAGCTGTTTATGTAGTCAGGTCGTTCTCCAGTTCCGAATCTATAGTGGGTCTCTACTGCAGGCACACTGAGTCTAAACTCCTCAGACAGGATATCAAGAACTTTCATTATCCTACTGTTCCCCACACAGTCCATTTACTTGGAAAGGGTCAGCATCCTCACTTACTGTGCCGGCTTCCACATGTCCAGGTTTTCCACCCGTCCTTGGAAGGCTCAGCACACCCTCAGGGTCTTCTGTGATCTTCTGTCATTGAGACTTTCATTGAGACCCATCTTTTTCAGTGTCTGCTTTTGTTTATCCACATCTGCTCATGAAGGCAGATCTTGTGTATTCTGCATTATTTTAGATCTTGTGTATGCATCTTCTCAACTAGATTGTGTAGGTCTTGAAGGACAGGACTGTGTCTTGTCATCTGATTAAGTCTCCACATTAGGCACAGGACAGGTACTCAGTAGCATGCTAACGCATTGACCATTTGTCATCAGTCTTTGCCCTTCTTTCCTCACAAAGAGGCCGTGCGGATCTGCCCTCACTCCCGTGCTCTGGTGGAATCCGAATTGTACCGCAAAGTCTTCCAGTTTCTGAGTGCTAATTATGAGTGGTCATCTACAGGACACCAATTAACTGTCTCCCAAGAAAATACAGTTCCTGAGAGAAGGCGAAGCACGGTGTCACATCCGCTCATGTGATGTACTTGTTCACCTTGAAAAAAAGATGAAATCTACAAACATTCATGCTTCCCTTCTGAAAAATACCAGCAATGACACCGGTAGCTTGACACAGGTCTGGGTGGCATAGGGTGACAGTATCAGAGACATCTATGCACATGTCATTAAAGCGAGGGAGAGTCAGATATCTGCTAGGCTTCTAGCATTCTGAGTCACAAATGGGAGAACTAGTTTTACATTTAAAAACTAATTTGCATCGCAGTGTTTATTTCCTCATGATGATGACGATGAAGATGATGGTAATACTTTCAGTGTCCATTTCCGGAGCTATCACATATAGGGCCTCTCTTGATCAAAATATGCATAAAACAGACATAGAATGGAAATTTCACCCCAGTTCAATAATACTACTGGAGGCCACCCAATTAAAGGGATTTACTTAGTAAATGCCAAGCTTTCTTAAATCATTTTAAGATTTCTTGATTGCCCTTTAAATCATTTTAGTTTCAGAAGTAACATGATGCAGGTGAGATAAAATTTAAATGTTGTAATTCACTGGAGTGTATAAGAGAAATTTATTATTTATAGAAAATTTTAATTTGACATCGGAATTTCCTTTTTCCCATTAACAACTAGTCAATTAGAAAACTAAAAAATTATTGAATGTCTTCTCTGCTAGGCATGAGGAATGACATAGCTTTGTACAAGAGTTTTAAGGGAAACTTTAATTTGGTGGATAATTCTAGAGAAATAAGTCTACGAAGCCAAATGTGTGTCATTTTTGCACTACTGATTTAATGTATATAATGAGTACATAACTCAGTATTGGTTATTTTTATTTCACATTTTTCTCATTGGTGGTGGAGATCATGTATCTTCTGGGTAGTGTGATCTTGTAGTTGTTCTATATTTATATTAGCATCTTTTTTACATCTTCCAAGTTTCCTATGTCTACCAGATGTCTCTGACCCTTCTTAGTTACTACCGATATGTTATTTCCCCTAATCCACAGCAACAATTTTTGTTAATAAACAGTTCTTGTTAATGAGTTGTAATCCACTCTTAGCATCAATGTATGTACTGTACACTTTACTAGATATTTATTTCATTTAGTATTATTCCCAATGGCATAGGATTTTCTGAATTTTGAATATTTTGCTTTTGGAGAAATCCAGTGAGATGAATTAGATTGCTCATTTTTCTCTAAGGGACTATCATTGTATCCCTTACCCATACTCTTCTGCAGTTGATTTTGTGTGTCTGTGAGAGAGAATTTGTCCCAACAGTGAGAGCTGGGAGGACATTACTTACTTTCAGAAAGATGTTCATATTATTAGACCTGATGCCTCTAATAGGCCAGGTAATTGGACAGCCTTTGATTAGGTGAACTTGGTAAACTTCCTCTAAGAAACGATTCCATGCAACAACAGATAACTTAAAAAGAAACAAAGGAAGCATATTTAATGTTTCATTACTGCTAGAGTGGAGTCTCCTCATAAAGGGTTCAGTATACGTGTGGCCATTGCTGTGAATTTGGCAGTCATGACCATCATGCATTTAGATCTGTGAGATACTATAGCAGCTGACAAGTGAGATGCTCCTGTCTGATTCCTGGGTGACATTCAGGTTCATACCTATTGTCAAGATCCAGTTTCTTGAATTAGAGGGAGTAAGATTATCTAAAGATGTATTCATTGATCTAAATATTTGTAAGAATTTATATGAGAAATGCACCTATGGAAAATAAAGACTTGTATTTAAGTCCAAGTTCCCAAAGAGCTTTCAAATTAACAGGTCAAGTCAAATGGTTAGGAATTGTAAATTTTAGAGGTTTAGATTCTGGATTTGGGGGGCAGGTTTGAATGGGTGTTCATTGCTAAGCTAGTCTGGAGGTTTGGAGAGGACTAAAGAATGATAATACATGGGCTTGGTTATATTGCGAGGCGTATTCATTATGTGAATATTTGTGTGTTTATTTCGTAACAAAATGGAAGAGGCCAACATTTGTTACTATGGCACCATGGCATATACAGTTAATTTTGATGTTCTGTGCTGTCTTTTCTTAGTTCTTTTTATGAATAGATACTGTTTTCAAGAGTTGAGGGAAAACAGAATTTTTTAAAAATTGCTATTCCCTTAAAGGAATAGCAATTGATACCTTGGACTACAAACCATGAAACATTCATGGCTAATGCAATTCAGAATATTAAATATATGAAAGACTTGGAAAAGTAGCTGAGCCACACATACGCTGAAGTGTTTCCTCTTGCTCATTTCACCCATGTCTGTGTGCCGGGCTTTGCACAAAGAACGATAGGGGTGATTGAAATGGTGATATTTCCTCATCCATTTCAAGGAAAACTTCTACAAAGGAGAGACACACAGTGAAGATAGAGCAGCATTCAGCGCTATCAGAAAATATCAACATAGTGAAGTGGGAAGTAGGCCAAGGGTGCTGTGTTCTAGTTAATAATCTCGTTCCGGGATAATCTTACCAGTGTTTGCCGAATTTGAACTTCATTTTCTTTTTAATGATTTGTGTATTAAATACATGCTATTGAAGGTCTATTGGAAAAATCCCCAAACCACAGCTACAAGAGTGAAGATTATAGAAATGGTGTCCTCTGTCCCTGAGATTGCAGCTGGCTCATGGCTCATGGGTTAGAATCCCTCTGTCTGGAAGATGATGCTTGAGTGGTCAAACCACATTATTTTAACACAGTAGTCTTTTTCTTTACAGAAATAAGAACAACTTCCCTGTGCTACATTATTTAACATTGGGGAATAACTGATACCTCAGAAAGTCTGTGGAAAACAAGATATATGAATACATAATTTTAGGAGTTTACAAAGCCCTAGAAACCAATCTGTGGACATTTACAGCAGTGAAGTAGCCAGGAGAGTCTTCCTACCATCCCCATCATATATCGTACCCATTTGCTCAACTAAGAAAAAGAGAAGTTCTTCCTATTAGAGGGAAGAGATAATTCATACTAACAGAACCAAAAATTGATTTTACAGCAGAGAGTCTTTCTCTCAAACCCAAAGCTCTGTGGTTAGAATTGTATTCCTACTGATCCAAAATCCATCTAAACAAGTCTGTTTGTGTATAGGAATGTGCAGAAGAACTAAAACTGAATGAAATAATCCCTTCTTGAGGTAACTTCCAGGAACACAAGATACAAATAATTTTAAACTCCATGAAGTCAGAATATAATAGCACCTAAAACATTATGTAACCTATAGGCCATGTCCGGTAAATGTTTTAGGACAAAATAAGATGAGCTGTGTTAAATGTTTAAGCCTAACATGCCTGGCTGTTTAGAGGACAGTGACAACACACTTGGGAGGGACAGTGAGAGCTTCTTCAAGGAGGAACCTTGTGAGACATGAAAAAGGGTAGATGGAATGGGGTAAAGTATAATTAAAAGGGAAGGACAATTCAGGAGAGTGAATGGTATGAGCAATGGAGGGAAGTCTGGGACCCGTGTCAAAGACAAAGGGAGGTGCAGGCCACAGAGACAGGCAGAAGCATCATGTAGGGGATCTATAAAGCCAGCTGAGGAAGATGCCTAAACGAAGGTGAAGAAGACAGGTAATGAGGTACCTTTCCTCTGGCCTCCTTCATTATTATTGGAAATGCTGGAGAAGAATATAAGAGATTGATTTAGTGGCATTCTTGATATTTAGTACTAGGATGTTCCTTTGACTTATAGACTAGCCTCAATATTTTTTCCAGTGCCTACTACATCCTTACTTTTCTTCTTTATCTCCTTTGGTTATATAGGTCCCTCCGTATTTCTCCAGGTCTGTCCCCAAATTACTGTTTGGTGGAGGATAAAACAGCAAGGTGACATGGTCAACAGGAAACAGGACATGTACCTCTGCTGTATAATGCTTGAATGGAAAGAAATATTAGGGAGTCCGACCCACAGTTGTCAGAATGACTTCATATGCTTTTGAGGAAGGATAAAGCACATCATACAGTCATCTGTTAGTCCTGTGTTAGTGGAAGAGCCTGTCTGTCCTAAACCTTGACAGAAATCTCAGTGTCTCATACACTTAGAATAATTTTTTAACTAGCTCTTAGGGAGGGGAGTGGAAGAAGACAAAGGAAAATTTGTTAGTCATAATATCCTATTTGGGGCAGCCTGGGCCATTGTAGCCCAGCTACGTGTGAAATCCCTGAAATTTCTCTTAGCATTTTAGGCTTCCCAGTATTACTGAGCTTTCCCACGTCATATGCTGGAATGCAGAAAGCTGCAACACATTCTCTAGCTGTTGTGCTTCTCTCTCCTCTCTCTCTCTCTCTCTCTCTCTCTCTCTCTCTCTCTCTCTCTCTCTGTACTGGGAATTAAAGCCAAGGCCTATCTACTGATCTACATTTCCAGCCTTTTAATTTTTTTTTTTTCCAGTCAGGGCCTCACTATAATGCTAAGCGAACCAGACTGGTCTCAAACTTGGAGTCTTCCTGCCTCAGTCTCTCAGACTTCTGGAATTACAGCTGTACACCCAAGACCTGGCTTGGGTTTATTTTTCTTTTTTATTGGCACAAATAGCACATATTTATGGGGTTCCATGGAATGTTTCGAAATATTTTTACATTGTGTGATGTTCAACTCAGGATAAGTACATCTGTCTCCTCAGACATTTGTCATTTATTTGCTGTGAATGCATTCAAAACAATTTCTTCAATAATTTTTGAAATATGTAGTGTGTCACCATTATCTATTGTCAATCTAATTTATTTCTCATATCTAAATGTAACTTGCCACGTATTGACCAACATTTCTCCATTTTTCCCTCCTCCTATTCTCTCTAGTTTCTGGTAACTTCTGTTTTACTCAAAACTTCTCTGGGATCAACTTAAAAATTCCAAATGTAAAAAAGGTCTTGCAGTACTCATCTTTTTGTGTCCAATTTATTTAACTTAACATGATGACTTCCAGTTCCACTCATGTTGTTACAAACACCAGGATTTCGTCCTTTACTTCATAGACAGCCTAAACTATATATCTGACAAGAGATCAATTTCTAGAATAGATAAGGAACTGAAACAATTTAAGAGGAAACAAAATTCCGATTGAGACAATAGACTTAAATATGCATTTCTCAAAAGAAATTGCCAGCAGGAATATGGAGAAATGTTCAGTATCACTAATTATCAGGAAAATGCAAAACAAAGCCATAAAGAACTCCTCATTCCAGTTAAAATGATTAATATAAAAATACAAAAGATAATTTTGAAAAGGATGTGGAGAAATGGGAACTTACCTACTATTGATGGGAATGTAAATTACTATAACTATTTATGGGAAAATATGAGAGTGCTCAGAAGAATAGCACTGTTGTACAATACAGTAATACAACTAGTGGAATAAGTGAAAATTACTAAAAAGATAAATCAATATGTCAAAGACCCATCTTCACTCCCATGTTAATTGTAGCAATATTCACAATACACAAGAAAAAGAAACAACCAAAATATTCATCAACTGAGAAATGGATAAAGAAAATGTATATGTATATGTACACAGTGAAATACTACTCAACCACAAAAAGGGTAAGATCCTGCATTTGTGACAATATCATTGTTCTTAAGGCCCCTGTTTTCTTAATCTGCATTCCTTACATTCTCCTTACTTCTCATTCTATTTCACATTTTCAGGACCCTCACCCTCCTTTATGCTTCTTTAAGAAAACCTATTCTTAAATGATTTACTAACTCTAAAGCGAACTTGGTCAGTATCAATTTAGAGTGATACATCCCAGAGAAACTTAGATTTTAACACGAACTGAAGTGTTAAAGTTTCCCTGATTAATATAAGACTACACTTTCTAGTGTCTCTCCTAATACACAGAGGATTGAAGAGCATTATCTCCGAGCTGCATATAGGCAAAAAGCTCTTGGAAGAGTCATACTTTGAAAGATATTTTCGTTATAAGATCTCGAAAATCCTATCAGCCAGTTCACATCAGTCAAGATTTTATGTTTTGGATTAACTGAGCCACTTTAGATTTTTTTTTCCTGTGTCATATCCTGAAAATAACTCTCACTTTCCTGCTTACAGCCAGCATCAGTGATCCTCACCGCCAATAGGCAATAAATAACCAAGTTTCTTTGCTTGTGGTTAACCAAGATCTTTTGTCTTTTTTATTATTTTTAGATAGTGGTTAGTATATATTTAAGGAGTTCTTAATCAAAATTTCTCCTTTCATTTTTGTTTGACTAAAAGAGAGCTTAATTTATTTTGACAAAGCTATTTGTATTTATTCCTTATTTTTTTTTCCTTTAACTGCTAACAGTGTATAAAGAAAGAGCGCAAAAAAAGCACAAAAAAAATAAAGAGCACAAAAGTTAAAATTTTAGCTGTTATATATCTAGAACCAAATAAATTAGACTGGTTGGTGAACACCATATTGGGAACCTGATTTGACCCAATACTTTGGGTTTTGCCCTTTTTTCTGAACCTATTTTTGGAGCTAAAGAAAACACAACTGAGAATTGGCCTCCAGATGGGATCTTATTTAAGAGATAACCAGAGGGAGGCCCAAATACCCCGAAGCCACAGAGTCACACCTTGTCCTGAACAGATGGCACAGCCTGGGACCTGGGATTTCCTGAAATGAAACCAAAAGGAACATTTTTGTCTTGGTCCAAATATGTTAAATATCAACATTATTGTAGAGAATACTCTTCAAATGATAACTTCAACATAGATGTGGTGTGGGAACTACATGCCTCATGTCCAAGTGGAATAGTACAAATTGGTTCTTTTAGGGGATAGCACCAAGCCTAGGACAGGTACAAGGCACATGAGTAAACTAAAACAATCACACAGTCACACCTTTATCACTCCAGGGTCATTGGCTAACAGCAAGCATATTCCTTGAGCTGACTCTGATGTCCAGGTGAGCTATAGTCACTCCTGGATGTATCAGTGAGAAAGCAGAGAATATAAAGTCCAGGTAGGATCAGGCATCCTTCTCACGGATTTGCACAAAGTGTAATTTAGGTCAGACTCTGAGTTAAGCAACCACTGATATGCCTGTCACTAATCTACAGAAAAATGTTACACACTTTCCTTTATATCTTTTCACATGCTGACTTGGCTTCTCATTTTTTTTCCATCTGATGCCTTTAATCGAACCCCTCTCTTACCTTTAGATCCCCTTGAAGAGAACTTTGCAAAACATTTGAAATTATTATGCTTCCTATCAACTCTTGTTTCACTTGCTATCTATCCATCCCACTAACTTTGAGCTTTATCTTACGCTGTATTATTAGGTATACTTTTTATGTACTCTTTGTCTATACAGATTGATTTCTGGGTTCAAGAATACAGATAAATAAGAAATGGAAAGAAAAAATGGAAGCAAAGGTTTTGTAAATAGGGTGGGAGGAGGGGGTGAGGGGAGGGGAATGGGAAAAAAAGAAGCAACAAGATAGGTACAGGTACAAATCCCCTATGATGAATGTTATCACTATGTACATCTAAAATGTACCATTAAAATAAAATTTAAAAAAAAGAATACAAATAAAGGGTTGGGGATTTAGCTCAGTGGTAGAGTGCTTGCCTAGCAAGCTCAAGGACTTCAGTTCGATTCTCAGTATACACTCTCAAAACAAAACAAAACAAACAAAAACCCCAAAACAACAAGAGAATACATATAAATACATATATTTCTTTGTCTTGGGTCCTTTCTTTTATTATTTAGCACATAGCTTATCATAGTATGCATGTATACCTATATACATATATTTCAGAATATATACCGATATTGCTCAGATCTGTATCTACACAGATTTGGACACATAACATATGTTATTTAATAACCAGCTAGGATACATTAAAGGGAAGTTGATTGTAACTCAGTATGAAAATTTAGCAGTTATAGTGGGGAGCAACGAAATGTGATTCTCTTTTCCAGGTATTGGTGCAATCTGATCATTCATACACCAATATATTAAGTTTCCCCTAAGATGACATGATATGACTCTCCTGAGTAAATATATGCTCTCTCTTTCTTTGCAGAGCTTTTCCTTCTTATCAAGGTGAGTTGTGCTGGATACCTAGACAGAAACCTCAAATTCTCTTTACCGATTATAAAGTCCAGGGCATGGATATCCAAACTCTTGGCTTGCCTGGGTCACTAAGTGTAATTGTTTTGTGCCACATGTAGAATAGAATTTATTTGTGTAACAAAACTTCCTTGATTTTTTTTATATTTAACTTCTTGTGAAAAAAGAAGCCCAAATTTAATAGTTAGGAAAACTTCCATGTCTAGTTAATAGCAATACACACCAGTCTGCACACACACACACACGAGTAGGTAGGTTGAACTACACCAGAATTCTCTGTGTTTTATTTGCCAGGTCGCACAAGTGCATGTCACATCTGGAACACACAGGTTCCAACTGTGTTTGGTGATGCAGGAGTTGAAATTAGCCCTGCACTGCACCCTCCTTTACACGGTGTTTTATTGTCACCTGTGCAGTATATGCTCCAGCACTCCGCAGTTGAGTCATGAATAATAAAGTTAAAAGTTTATGACTTTGTGGGGTCACATTGCTAGCTGTCCAGGGTTGTATGCTGCCTTGGAGCAGGGGTTGAACATGCCTGCTCTAGAGCCTAAAACCACAGGTAAATTGCTTTTTTTTTTCTTCTCTGATTTTCCCCAGTTCCCTTTAATTACTCTTAATTCTGTGAGTAGCCAGCAAAAGGTACAATTGGATTCATGCCAGGATCTTTGAGTCTTACTGTTTCCAGGGCCATTTTCTGTAGAAAAGGGAAAGTTAATAAATTCTTTCCCAATGTTCACCACTAGTTCTTATGAGTATTTTATCTCTCTCACAAATTTCCCCTTCCTTGCTCGGTTCTTGGATGTCCATACGTAAAGAACAACAAAGGTTGTTTGCCTTATGCCAACTCTTGCCTAAGTTCTTCAGGCCTTTTGTTGCTGTAAAAATCTGTAATTATCCTCCTCATTGATCATGTCTTACAGTTTCTAGGGCATAGTGAGGTGAAGATTTAGAGAAGAGGATTACGATGGTCTGGATGTGAGGAGACTAATATATTTATGATATATATTTGTGTAGTTCACTAAAAGCATTCATGCACAAAGTATATATTATTGTTTTGTCAATTTTTGCCTGTTTTGATGGGGGAGATTGATACATTGGTGCAAAGACTGGAAAGAAGGAATATATCCTGTTCTAGGAGAATTTGTTTGTGTAGTCATTCTGTTTTTCCTGATGTAATTATTTGAAATTTACAATTTACATCGATGTCTCCTATTGCATACTCTGTGTGTGTGTGTATGCGCCTGCATGTGTGTGTCTGGAGTGTGTTGTTCGACAGTGAATTTGACTTACATCCATGCTTTGTGAGTCACCATACTCAAAGACTCAGAGGTGATGTCATAGTCACAGAAATACTTTCTCCTGGGCTTGGTTCCATGTATTCAGCTGGTCATGAGAATATTTCAATCGATTCAGTCATTCAATGGAAAGTTCCAGCAAATATCTGTAATTTGACATTGTTAGTTGTGGGCTACTTTTTTTTTCCCCCTCGTGTATCAACTACTGCGGCTAATTAGGCAGCAGATTCAAATCTTCATGAATTTTTCAGGCTGATTCGTGTTTTTTCCCAGGGCTAATTTGCTGTTATCAGAAGAATGACTCTGGTGTACCTTGTTGGTGATGTCCGACCTTATTCCCCTATTCAGATTGAAATTACTTGGGAGACTGCGGCCAGTGAGTTCATTTAGTAAATCACGTCTCAGAAAACAGGTCTGCTTCAGAGAATGTCCTTTTCTTATTCCCCTTTATCACGTGTTCCAGCCACTGCTGCTGTAGGCTCCATCGAGAAAGAGAAAGAGTCAAGGGAACTTTTCCCCAGGAGTTCGGAAACTTAAAAAAGTCAGTAGAGAACCTATATCTAAAATTTTAATAGAGACCAGAATAATTCCATCCTATGACCCCTCTGTGTTTACAATGAAGGAGATTTGGTATATGCTAGTAAGGGACAGGATTTTATAAACTGAATGAAAAATAAGTAAAACTGCTTTTGTATATGATTTGTTTAGCCATGTCAGAGATATCGGAGGAATCTAGCCTTCCTGAGATGAGAGTGGAAGGACATTCCGTTTGACCTTCTCCAGACATGTACAAGGAAGTCAGAACACAAAAGCCCAGTGTACTCCACAAGTTGTTGATTTCCAGTTACAGCTGATTAGTGGTTGGAATTATTAATAAAACTTGTATAACTATTTATTTCTCTTGAAAAAATCATCAGTACTAATTGCCACACATTGGTTGTAATTTCCAGTAAGAAAATGGCAATTAATATATTCACTAAGAATTGTAATGAATTAGCCCACTGGAAGCTGGCATCGTTGTGAAAGCAGAAAAGTAGAACCCACAACATCGGGAATATGAATTTCCCTTGGTGGCCCCGAGAACTTTGGATTTTTGCTAGAATGAATAAGAAATGTTTCTTACAAGACTGGAAGAGAATGCCTCAAAAAAGACCTGTTTCAATCCTCCCTCTTCCTTTTTTTTTTCTTTTGATAATTTTACTTCCTAATTTTCCATTGGGAAGAGACAATACGGTATTTAGTCCTTTTCCTCCCCCATGATTTGTGTATAATTAGGGGCTCAGAAATGTTATCCTGCAGCTCTAAAAAAAGCTGCTCCACTAGAATACAAAGGGTCATTTTACTTATGGTGTACATACTTTTTAATTAAAATTATTTTATTGCTTTTGTTAAGTAATTAAAATTTACAAAGTGATTTCTCACAAATATTTATTAATATTAAGTTGTTTTTGGCATACAGCAATAAATAGCAAGCAATTGCTTTATTCTGCATATGTAATTAGAGTGCCTAAGTAATTATATTTTCTCTTTGAGTACAGTTGGCGCTATCACATTTTTCTAAGTTTTGGTTCATTTTTATTTCCGTTAGTGACTACTTCATAGAATCCAAGATAAGGGGTGTCTGTTAGCAAGAAGGAAAGCTGCTTGTCTTACTGACGTTTTGAGAAATATAAAGAAATATCATGTGCCATGTTTGTATTTTCATATGCTTTATTTCCCTAGATGTTTTTCTTCTTCCTTCATTTCCTGGCCCTGTGTCTTGCCATTAGTATTTGGATGTTTATTAAAACATTTCTAGAGTTCATTGCTTCACTAAACATATTTAACGCATTTAGACTCTATTCAAAGTGGAAGGTGTAATTTGTGTGCCTCTTACTGACAATATTTCTGTGCTATGTTTTTATCACACTCTTTTCTCGTTCTTTCTCTGATCTGATCAACTTTCCTGGATTCTTCTTTATAATCAGCAAATGCCCTTAAAGAGTTCCCAGTGTGTAGGCTGCATGCCATGTACAGGGACTTCTATGCAATTTGACTTACAAACCTGACCTGCAGCAGAGGTCAGTATTAGATGCAGAGAATTCTGGATCAACACAATCGTTTTGTCCTGACTAAAAGAGAATGAAAAGCAAACATGAAACAACACACCCAGGAGACCCCTGTTACTCTTTGCTGGGATACAAGATGAAGGTTCACCAAGGCAGGAAAGGTCAAACAGCCGAGTGGGAGATTCTGAGGGGAATCCTCTGGTGGATATCTCAAACAAGGAAGGCAGAGCCCAAGTCTCCAGCCCAAGTGGCATATTCCAAGGAACAAAACCTGCAGTTCTCACTTAGGACAACAGAAATGGAGCCTACCTCCTGAATGCTACTTGAAACAAATCTTTAGGAACAAGGAAGTTGGGGCTAAACAAAGGATTTTATCATAACCTACTTTTCTCTTTGCAGCCAAGATAAAGCACTAGGGTATGGATTCATCCTTCCACCTGAAAAAACCTCCCTCCCCCAAAGAAAGAAAACAGTTCTAAAATAGTCTTTTCTAGAACAACAGACAATGGTTCCTGAAAGATGGGGAAAAACGAAGTAAGTCCTACATTTTCTCAAGTTATTGCCTCCAGAGATTTTCAGGCTGTGAATGAAGGAGGAAGGGCTGAGACAGAATCTATTAGTAGATCCTCTGCATTGAGGAGATGAGGCTGGGGAGCTCAGGAAGTCTAGGGGACTAGAGATTGCAGGGCAGAATGATTGCAAAGATTGCTGCCGAGAAAGTGGAACCTGAGATCTACAGAGGGTGATACTTGGGAAATAAGTGGAATAGTGACCACTGTGTCCATGTGATGAAACTGTTTCAGTCCAGGGAAAGAGCTACCTGAAAGGATTAGAGGGACCTGAGGAGTGCCTGTGTCCAGCACCCAGACTGGAAACTCTAAAATGTATGAGGATTTAGTAGTCTGCTTAGAGGAGTCTTGCTTCAGTTGTGATGAATAACTAGGTGTAGAGTAAACACTGCTGTGGTCTTGTTTAAAAATTCTTCAAAGTAAAGATCTGAAGAATCAAGCTGTTTCAGTTAGCATCCTAACGCAGATTTCAGGAAGCAGGTTTTGGATGAAGCAAGTGGAAGAGAAACCTGCATTATGGAACGTCCCACAGGGCCTACCATGATTGCTGGGGAGAAATAATGATCACAAATTGCCATGGGAACTCAAACTGGCCAAATTGAGATTTCCTCACACTCTAAGCTGTTACCATTCTGGAACAACATCCCTACTCAAAGATTGGTAGTAAAAGAGAAAGGCGTACAGGCTTATCTTTAAAGATAGTGAAGTAAACGGGAAAAACGAAAATGAGAATAATATTTCATGAAACAAGATGCTTCTGAAAGTTACCACATATTAGCCAGAGAACATGATTAAACATACCACCAAAAACTTTTTAAGGTGTTTGTTTCCTATAGGGTAAAGCTTATACTCAAAGCTGCTTTTTCCCATTCTGTGTCTGCCATTTCTATTCTCTTAAAATTTGTTCATTCCATTTTACTTTGCTCACTGCTCTCAATCCTGATATCTCCATATCTCCACGATGTTGAAGCAGCTGCTTCAGTCAGATAGCAAACAAGGTAGCATAATGCAGAGTTGTCAGAGGCCCTGTGGTATCTAGCAGGAAGACAGGAGGGAGGATCAGGAAGGGCATGGCTTGGAAAAATAAAGGGAAAGGAAAATAAAACCACCGCTGAAATTAAGGCCATATTTAGTGTACATGGAAGAACTAACCTTGAAGAAAACAAACACAGAATCTAAAGAAAATACTGAGAGATAAAGATGTCAGGATGACAGGGAGCAAAGTGAAATGGGATGAATAACTGAAAAAGAAAATTGCACGGATGGAAGACAAATGAGGGACTTTGAGGATAAACACGGACAATATCTTAAAGGAAAGTAAGAAAATACTGCATTGGAAAATTATATTTAAACGTTTAGAAGACTTCTGAAAAGTAAAAAAAAAAAAATCTGGATTTTATTTTGTAGTTCTTTTACTTCTTTTAAGACCCAACTCAAGACTGAGCTTTGCCAGAACGTCTCTGTAGCTCCACACTGAACTTACTCCATTCCTGCAGCACAAATTGGATATACTGTAATGTATCTTATCGCCAATTACTACGCCAGCTTTTGTTGTTGTTGTTGTTTTTAGTTTGGGTAATTAGGCAGTTTTATGAGGACTGAGGCTGCATCTTTCTCCTTTTACAGCCTTTTTACATTTTTCTGTGGATTTTGTGCAGAGTCAGTGCAGTGTAAACAATGGAGCCAACACACAAAATGCACATTTTCTTTGAGCCTCGAAGCAACAGTCTCTGGATGCTGATTTGGCAGTTTGGCTGTGTTCTGAGGTTGCCCCGCTAGCCCATGTTACTGATTTTCTGTTGCTCTTTTGAAGGTAAATGAATAACTAGAGAAAAGCAAATATTTGATCTGGGCATTGGAAGTTAAAATGTACATTTTTTTCTTTTTCTCTATTGCCAAATATTCTAAGTCAATGAAAGGTACAGGTATTGTCAAGAATTCTGGAGAAGGAAGGAGAGCCCTGGAGTCCTAGTGTAGGGCTTATGCTAATTCACTCCGTGCCTTCAGTTAAGCACTTGTTTTTTTTTTTTTTTCCTTGCTGTGTCTTGGTAGGCCTAGGACTGTTTCTGTATGATTATAGATACTTAATAATTATGTTTTCAGTGAAAGAATAATTAGTCTATGTTTCTTCCTATGTGAAATGAGAGACTTGCACTAGCATGGTTTCTAAGAGCTGTTTGCACCATAAAAATCTAAAAACTACCTGCTTGCCTCTGATTGGTAAGCATTTATGCTATGCATTTCAACTGCAGCAACTCTGCAGATGCCTGTTGTTTTTATGGAAGATGTGTGTCCCCATATGTGCTGTTTACACGTTCCATGTAGATTTTAATGTCCATCCTAACTTGCACAACTTTTGAGAACAGCCAGACAAAAAGTCCGGAGGGCACACTGAAGGATTCTTACAGGAAGCTTATAGCCTGTCTCCTTTGGCTAATTTGCAAATGCATTTTTTGATTTAAAACAGAAGGAGGGAGAATTCCTGGGAGAAAATTCACATCCTCTAATGTTCCTTCTGGAGTGAGTTATGAGTGGAAGCCCCAGATGGATTATAGACGAAGGTTAAACTTTGAGACACTAATTTATGGAAAGGTAAAGATAGTAAAAGAACAAAAAGTGCCTGAATGCTATGTCTGTATGTCCTTTTTGCCCCACACTTCCCAGTATTTTAAGGTCTCTGGAAAGAATTTGTTCATCTATAGAGGCAATGTCACCCAGCTTCCTAAGGAAAAAATTTCCCCTTTGGAAACAGTTGAAATGACATTCTAATTAGATTCTATAATTAGACAAAAAAATGGATGAATGCTAAAGAAGACATTTCAACTTGAGAAACAGCAAGGCTAATAGAGCTGTTTGTGGAGAATGTTATCAAAACACCCACTGGCATTCTGGAAGATTTTTTGTGTACAGTGAAGAAGGTGATTTTTAACAATATATTTCATCAACTTGAAGGTGCCTGTTATGATTATATTTTAACATGTATAGAATTTTTTGAGTGGTACTAGGGACTTCACATTTAGCTGCATCTCTGGCCTTTTTTTTTTGAGACATGGTCTTGCTAAGTCATTGAGTTGTCTGGGTTGAGCTTGAACTTGCAGCCCTCCTGCTTCTATCTCCTAGAGTGCTGGGATTATTGATGCATGTCACTATACCTGCCTTCTAGAATTATTGTATTTTCTGAACAATAATGGCCAATAATTGCTGTGGATCAGGAGAGAGGGGGTCCAGTGGTGCACAAGTGCATGTTTTGGGCCCTGGTTATTATTCCTTGTGGGATAGCGTGGCAAACACAAGCTCTTAGTTCTTCAGTCACTGTACCTTTTAAAAATCATTTGGGGAAAGAATGTGCATCCTGATTCTTTTTTGAACATCTTCTGCTGACAATGCCTGAGAGGTTCACAAAAGCACTTGCACCCAAACTTGCGAGCAGGTTGTTTTCCAGAAAGTTCTGGACATAATTGTACAGCACTCTTTTGAGAAACATTGCATCACCAACATACTTCAAAACAGAGGACAATCTGTGTAAATCCGCATGCGTTTTCTAAGTATTAGTACATTAGTCTATATTTTAAATTCTATTCTCATTTTCCCAAATTCTGGCAAATGAGTTGTGTGTCTGCAGAGCTCTCATTTTGTGCCATTGTCTGAAACCCTAGTGAAGGGTTTGTGATGGGGGTTTTGGGGGATTACACTTCAAACGCCATTATGGGAAAAAAAAAAAGCCATTATAGGATTCTTCAAAAAGTGTTTCTTTAAAAATGAAGTATGGTAGATGTGTGTATTAGTGGCCCTGCCCATTGGTCTTTCTATATTCATATCCTTTGTAATGTCACCCTCCAGCACATATTGGAATCTATTTCTCCAGTCAATCCTATATACAGCTGAATGAAAATTTGTGCTTGTACTCAGCGGAGAACAGCAGAATTGCTCAACTGACCTGTAGACTAATAAAAAAATAAAAATATTTATTGCTTAACTTATTGAGAAATGGAGTGATTTGTTATACAGCAATAGCTAACTGATACATAGGGGATAGCATATGCTCTCACAGAAAATCAGGTTAGCTTGAAGTTCACATCAAGATGCTTTTCTGTAAGATGTTTTGAATCTGTTCAATCCCACATATCATCTATTTCTGCATTTCCTAGGAGCAGAGGCACTGAAATTCTGCATGACAGGCTGCTCTTGAGATATTTTCAACTTAGTTGGAATCAGGATTTGCCAGAAATGTCGTGAGACAGCTTGTTTAAGTGAGATTTCCTGCTCAGTTTCTTTTTTTAAAAGAAAAGGATAAAAAGAAAGAAATATAATGATTTTTGGATGGTGTTTATCTGTGCTGGACACATTTGGACATGTAGCTGAAGGGAACCAGCATGTAAGTATTGTAAAGTTCTTTAGAAACTTTGGCGAAGTCTTAAACTACCTGAGAATTCTTAAGATTGAGTTTTAAAGTGTGATTCTAATTTAATAACACAAACATCAGAAGTTGCTCCCACAAATCATGCTATTACTCCTCGTCAATGTTCTGTTTACAGATTGCTCTGTCTTCTGATGGCTGTTTTTTATTTCAGCTAAATATGTTCTTTCACTATCACACTTGTTAACTGTTGGAAAGTCGCCTCCATTTATTTTCAGGTTCCTGCTGAAAGGTGAGTTTTAGCCAATTTACTATTTGGTTAATATTTTAGATTTCCATTTTCCAGTTCAAACCAAGAAACCAGAGAAGGGTATGAATAAAACTTAAGCTATAGGTGCACATTTAGAAAAAAGAAAGAGCAAAGGATGAATATGTATGAGCCTTATTTAAAATGCCATATTTATGAGGAGAGGAAAAATATTGGAGCCTCACTTTCCCTTTACATATTTTCAAAACACCACATGGGATTGAATGGGACCAAGTGAAAAGTATAAAATGTGTCAAGTGTGGTGGGTGTTTGAGTGTGTCAGTGCAGTGAAAGTTGGCAACTGGAATCCTCTGTAGCTTGCGGGTAGGAGGACACACAGAGGCCTCAGAAGCAGGGAAAGACATGGGCTCTCTTGTGAATTCTCTTAATGAATCATTTTTCAGGATACACGTCATCTTTCTATGTCAGTATATTTCACCCTGGAGCCAAGAGTGCAAAGGCCATAAGGCGCTCTTCGGTGGGCCAGGCCGTGGACTTGAGTTTACCTCTGCAGAGTCTCTCCTGCCTCTGTGCAAGAGGGGGTGGGGGACACTTTTTATAAGGTGATGACGGCAAGGGGAAGAAAGTGCCGGAGAAAAGGCTCAGCTCTAGGGATTTTAACTTAACCAGTACTCGTTTCACTCATTCTGGGCCCAGGCATGTAGTAGGCCACGTGAAGTTGAAGAAAGAGATGAAAGAGAAGAGCCTGACTCTCCTCATTCCCGTGACTCCACATCTTCTGCAAACCCTGGAAAATCACACAGATGCACAGCAACATATCAAGATGAGCTGTGCTGTTCATGGCAAAGGTTTTGGTTAAGTAAGCCATGCACAGATGTTCCTTGGGGGAGATGGCAGTAACATGAACAGCGATGAAAAGTCTTTAATACATATTACCTATTAGCCGAGAAAAGGTCTCTAACACATGTGTTTGACTTAAAAATGTGTCAAACTATGACCTACAACATAATGGCATTTTCTACTGCTGTAAACCAAATAAATGGAACTATATATTTTTATCTTGCAAGTATAAAGATGGACAGGGTTGACATGCACAAAATAGTTCTCTTGGTGAAGGCATTAAAACTAATTACTAATTGTGCTAAAACATTAAATATTTGAAATAAGTGAAATATGGGTATAACATTTATCAGTATTTCACTCCCTTGTACCGTACACAAAAATACAAGGATTTTACCTTCAACTTCCTTACTGCTTGGTTGGAAAAGACTTGTAGATAGACTTCATGTTTTAATAAAATGAAGTATGTTCTTTTCTTGATTTTTTATAACATTTTCTTTTGGGTACTCCACCGTAGCTCTTATTTCCTTTTTCCCTTTCTTAGTCTTTCTTCTTCTTTCCCAATTCCATTAGTTAGGTGTTCTCTAAAGTCATCCCTAAGTCCACCTACCTTCTTTCTAGAAATTTTAACCTGTTCCATAGAACCAAAGATAACCACTCACAGAATGAGTTCCTTAACCTTGACTACCAGATTCGTTTTTCAAACTCAGTTAGGCATCTCTCCTTCTGTGTGCCAATACTTTCGAATCAGCTTTTCTAGACTCAGAATAATCTCTCCTCTTCCCTTCAAAGACTTGTTCACTCTGACGTCTTGATTTCTGCCAAAGATATTGTAATTCTCCAATATTCTTAGGAATGCGCTGTATTCTGTAATTCCTCCTTTCCCATTTTCCTTACTATTCACAATGTCCTATCCAATTTTTCTTTCTAATGTCTTTTGTATCCATAGCTTTGCTTCTGGTTTAGTGAGCTCAGTTTGCTATAACAAAGAGACAGGGTGGTGTAAACAATAAACATTTATTCTCAAAGTCCTAAAGGCTGGAAGTCCAAGATCAGGGTGATGGCTCTGATAAGGTCTCGCTTCTGAGTAGAAGACTGATAACTTGTTGTATTCTCGCATTATTGAGAGAAAGAGAGAGAGAGAGAGAGAGAGACAGAGACAGAGACAGAGACAGAGAGACAGAGACAGAGAAAGAGAGGCAGGGGTGCTTTTTATAAGGATATTAATTTCACCATGGTAACTCTACCTTCATAGCCTAATTACCTCCATATATAATCACATTGAGGATTTCACACAGAAATTTTGGAGGGACAAAGATTTAGTGCTTGTACAGTTTCTGTTTTTATATTACTTCCTGCCTTCTTTTATCTAAAAGCACAATCAAGAACAGAGAGAAAATTAAGGTATTTCTGTCAATAAATGAAGGTTTTCAAATGTTTATTTATATATTGGTTTTGTCCTATTCATGATAGTAACTTTAATTTAAATTGTATTTTTTTCACCCTTTCATTCTTAATCATTATTCAGTCACTAAGAATTTACTAAATATCAGTTTTATAGTCAGCAGTGGGAGATATACATAGAGGACATGGGCTCACCTTTTGAAGAATAAACTGATGTAAGAAATCAATATATAAGACACATAATTTGACATAAATTTCACAGAAGCATAGAATATCCACAAAAGAGTGAAAACAAAATTCATGATGGTGGTCTCACTTTCTCGATTTCGTAAACATTAAGTATCTACCGCATGCCATGTGCTAATCTAGGGGATTTGACATAAATAAGTCAGACAATGTACCTGACCCTGAAGAACTTCTACAAAAGTTCAGGGATATAGATGCTAATGAATTAAGCAAATGCTTCACATAATTTCTGAAAGTGATAAATGCTACAAAAAATACAGGGCAATATCAAAGAGTCTAGGAATAAAGTTTACCTAGAGACCTCAGGAAGCTTTTATGGTTTGAATGTTGCTTGTTTCCCAGAGTTGCACAGGTTGGGAGCTGGGTCTCCAGTGTGACGCTGTGGGACTGGATGGAACTAGAGGAGGTGGGCCCCGTGGGAGGGTGTCAGGTCTTCCAGGTCTGTGCCCTGGAATGAAATACTTCTCTCCTAGTGTGAGTTTTTGTGATAGCAAGTTGTTATGAAACCCTGACCCTGGCCCCGTCCAACTCTTTCCAACCTCCTGGTTTAAAATGTGCTCTCTTCCTCCCACCCGCATTCCCGTGGTTGTGACATCACCATCTGCCATGAGGTCTTCACTGAGCTGAGGTGATGCCAGTGTTACGACTCTGAGCCTCCAGGACTGTGACCTGAATTAACTTCTTTTCTTTACAAACTTCACCTCCCTTTAGTATTTTGTTACAGTCATGAAAAATTGACTAATACATAAGAAGCCTCTCTGACAAGTTGGTATTTGAGATAAGACCTGAATACTAAAATGTGCCAACTATGGAAAACCTGAATACAGAAGGTCACAGGGTGGGTTCATTCCAAGAACAGAAGCCCAAGATGGACAGGAGCTTAAGAAACTGCCAGGTGAACGAGGCTCTCAAGAACATCAAATAAAGAAGCTGCACTGTAGCAAATGCTGTGAACCTGAGGTGTGGACAATCACAGACCCCAGGCAGGACCTGTTTTGGAGGGTGTGAAGTTCTTCGAGGGAAATTTCGTAAATGTGTTCTCCACAACAAGGACATTTCTGAACACACATACCTCTCCAAAACCCTCTTGATCTCCCTTAAACATATACATCTATAGAATTTAACTCAAATGTATAAACAGGGAAAAGAAAAAGGAATTTACCAGGGAAAGGAAGAGCTAAGTGAATCAACAACATTTTCCTAATTGGTCTCCAGAGGCATTTGTCTATGTGAAAATGAGATGTTTGATATTCTGGTTGAGTAAGTTCTTGATTCCAGGTCATCAATTATGATAATAGAACAAATCAAAAAGTTTCCAGCAAACAGAAATTCTTCATTTCCTGGCTCCTACTCAACTTTATTGATTGTACCATAGGGTACAACTATAAATTTCATGTAGAAATGCTAGAAAAGCTTTGGCTGGGCTCTTTGCTCTCTCTAATTTCAAAAATGGGTTGAGGTGCCTGGGACAATTTGGATCATTCATCCCACCTTCTCCTCTGCCTGTATACAGTCAGGTACTTCATATATGAAATTGTCTTCACTTTTGTTATAAGAAGAATGGTTGATCATATATCACAAAGGAATTGGGTATGTACAACATTTATTTTCTTCTAAAATACCTTTCGTTGTTTTCTAAAATAATAATCATTAGAACACCCTTTCTTAAAGTTATAAACATAGGTCCCTTCCTTAATAAATATATCCTTTCAGCGGACAAAGTAGAGCCCTAGTTATATGATTTAGTAACCTTTCAATGCAGGTTCATTAGAATATACATGGAAAGAATGCATGAAGTAGTAAAACTGCAGATTTGAGGACAAAAGCTGAAGTTTAAGGCTTGAATACTCCTCTTGTGAGCTGTATGCACTGGCAAGTTGCTTAATTGCTATGAACTGTAGTTTCTTCTTCTGCTAATGCTAAAGTTCACTGGGAGTTTTCAATGCATATGTGTTGTAGCTTGGTAAATGTTAAACACAAATACATGCGAAGTGCTGTTAATGCAGTCAGTAGATTAGTGGAGATTTACTTTTTTGTGTGTGGTACTAGGGATTAAATCCAGGGCCTTCACACTGAGCTAGAGCCTCAGCACTTTTTAAATTTTATATTTTGAGGTAAAGTCTCTCCAAGTTGTTAAATTGCAAGGCTGGGCTGAAACTTGTGATCTGCCTGTCTCAGCCTCCCACTAGAGTGTGGATATTACAGGCACGCACAACCATACTTGGCTGCAATTTACTTTTAAATTCCATTTAATCATCATTTTGGAAATGATTAGAATTCTGAAAGGATTTTATGCAGGAAAAGCCTGTGGCCTTTGTGTAAACTAGGATATATTTAAAAGGGTGTTTAATAATCATTTATTATGTGCCGAAGAAGATACTCAGATATCTTCATAACAATTTGAACAGATACTAGTACCCAAAATACAGGACTACATATCAGAATTATATAACTTAATATATTCTTTCAAGATCACACACTAGTAACTAGCAGAGGTCTTTAAAGTTCCAGTGCTTAAGTATTCAGTAATCTTGTCCTACTCACCACAGTATACCAATGTTAGAGTGTGGGAGCCAGGAGGCAAACTCTGAGAACTGAGAACTTGAGGCAAGTACCTATGAGTGGTGGGAGTTGAGAAAAAAGTGCTCACATGAATAAGAGAGCAAGCTAGAAATTAAGTCTATTCCTTTTGAGTTTGCTTGCAAGTATCACTTTGCAAATATCCATCACTTATTTCAGTTCTAATATCCTTCTTATATTGTATATTTGGCACCAAAATGAAAAACTACCTTCAAATCTCCATCGTCTCCTTCATAATTCCCCCTTAGCTATAGTCCGTGACTTTCATCTCAAGTGAGTATGTCATGACTTTTTTCATGTTTCTAACCTTATTCTCCCACACACTGACCTAATTCTTTCCATTGAACCATTTATATTATACTCCTGACTCTCTAAACTGCCACTTAGAAGTGAGTAATTTTTCTAAGAATCAGAAGTAGTCTCTTTCCAGAATTCCGTTTCAGATACTAGTTTAAAACTGAGAGTCTAGTAGGCAATAGGTAAATATTCATAGACGGATTGTATTGAAGTGTTTGGGGCTGAGAATTAACATAAACATCATTTTCTCTATACCAAATACTTGATTTAATTTAGCCTATTGGATTTTTTTCTACCATTCAATGTTAGTATTTTCTACATTCTTGAATTGAATGGGGGAAAGGTAGGAAAAAAGAATTTTTCTAAGACTCAGGATGCAAATAGCATTTGAACATCTTAAGCGAACTTCTTAAGCGGCATATCCCTACTTTGATGACTGATTGAAGACCACCTTCCATAAAAGAGTCTTAACCACACGCCCTAAAAGCAGCTTCTTACTGTCAGGTTCGATTGCTCTCCTGAAAGTCCCTTTAGAAACCTTTAGCCGAAATACTGTTATTAAGTGAAGTTCACCCTAATTTGGACAGTATCACTGTGTTCTGGAATCCTAACGAATGCCATCTCTTTCCTGCTAATTATAATACTTGCTTGTGGAGTTCTTCCTCTTTTAGTATGAAAAACATATCTGCTTAATTGTTTGGGTCAAAAATTCTTGGAACAGAGTTCATATCTTCTTGAGGTCATTTCTTCAAAAATGTTCCCCAAACCTACCTCTCTTGGGGAATTCTACTCAAGTCTAATTTCCTTTAAGGAACTTGTTCTGAAATCTCCTGCCCAAATATATAAATCTTCCTTCTCTTAATCCCTCTCATATTTTAAATCAGTACTATTTGCTTCATGGTCTTAATTATTTGAAGTGTTTTATCTTCCAAATAATGATTTAAAGTCCTTTAAGATCAAGGCCATGAATTGACTTTTCTATGCATTTCTTGTGGTGCTTAACCAAGGTTTGGGGGAAAAGTGTTCATTTTCTGGCCAATTATGATGAATGAATTGCATGCATACACACATGAACAAATGAATTTCTCTCCTTGTGACTGCACTGCTTGGCGTTTATAATTCCTCCCTTGGCATTTCAGTTGGCTTAGTGGCTTTTTATTGGCTAATTACTGCACAAATGATTTCTATATCTCTCAGCCACCATTTAAAAAGTGAAATTTAGAGAGCAGAATGACTGTTTGCAGAAACATTTTTCCTTTTCTCAAGAAAACCCGGCCTCTCAGAATCTTCTACCTGCATCTGAGAATCCGGTCTCTCTTACTAATAAAAATGATTGAAAAGAGCCTTGAAAATACGAAGTGCCATATAAATGCTAACTGAGGCAATAATAAAACAGTAATAATAAGTGTTTGCTGATAAATGTCACATTTGAGCCCGGGGGGACATTTTGCATGGAGAAAGCAGAATGGGTCCCGTACTTGTCCCTGGGCCATGGCTCACTCTGAATCACACTATTCTCCCTCCATCTGGACACCGTCATTCAGAATGGCCACGAAATAGTACTGGTATGTAAAATTATTGCCATCACCCACAGTGTAGAATGCACTGTGCTGCCAAGTAACCCATTCCCTGACAACTGCCAGGTTACCTCACTCAAGCTGATCATTTAGAAAACAAATGGATGTAGGAGGGAGGGCACGACGATTACTCAGCTGCTATTGCCCGCAGCTACGCCCCTCGCGGCGCTGCAGCCTTCACCCCAGTTTTCATTAGTGCTGGCTGGATGTCTATCAAAGACCCAATTCAGGTGGACCTAGATGAGCTGCCAGCCAACATGGTGGGATTTGAGAGGCTATGGGAAGTCTCTCTACCATCTCTCTACCATGAGCCTACTCTGTGCGTCTGAACCCCTTTGGGATGAGAAAGATGAAAGCAGGAGAAGAGGAGATGAAACTCAGGGAAGAGATTAATGGGAGATGGAGAGGAGAAAGAATTCAGAAGGTAAAACACAAACCTTGCAGTGAATTCCTGATGATCAAGAGGATGTTCTATGGGAAGAGATCATTCTTAAGACACAACAGGTAAGAGAGGAGGATAAAGCACTCAGAAACTTGGCTTCTTGAAATCAAGGAAAAGAGGGTAAGGGAGAAGGACAGTTCTAGGCATGGGGAAGATAGTGTTTTCCGCACCGATTTTGCATGAATGTTTTCCCTTCTTTGTGAACACTTTGCAGTCAGACAGACTGTTCTCATTCTCCTCTGTGGGTCCTTCTGCTTCTGCTCCTGAAAGCAGAATGTTACTCATGAAAGCAGAATGCTACCCTATGCTACTCTCCCTGGTCCTCTCCTCTTTCCTCTAGAGTCCATTTTCCTCTGTCTCTACTGCTAGCACTACACATTATCTGTGTGCCACATGTAACACACTCTCTCCTCCTCCAGAAAGACTAATTATCTTACACTTCTCCAAATGTTTCTTTTCCTAATTTTCTCCCTGTAGTTTCCATGTGTGCACATATAATTTATTATAAAGAATTATTTCGTGGGGTTGGGGGTTTAGCACAGTGGGTGGAGTGCTTGCCTTGCCAGCACAAGGCCCTGAGTTCGATCCCTGACACACACACACACACAAAAAAGAATTATTTCATGAAATTAGGGAAGCCGAGAAGTTCCATAACTTGAAGTCTGAAAGCTGGAGACCTAGCAAAACCAATACTGTAGTTCAAAAGCCTCCAAAACAGGAGAACTGAGGACAAGAGAAAGTGGATGTCTCAACTCATTTGGGGCAAGGAGGAGACAGAGAGAGAAGGAGAGAGGATCCAATCTTCTCACACTTGTTCTTCTACTCAGGCTCTCTGTGGGTTGAATGATAGTCACCTACGTCATGGAGGGGCAGTTGCTTTACTCAGTCTACCAAGTCAAATGCCAACAGACGTTCTCACAGACATACTGTGAAATAATGTGACCAGCTATCTGGAGATAGGTGACTTGGTCGAGTTGAGAATGGAAGTAATTACCACAGTGACCAAGATCTGTGACATACACAAGGCTAATAAAAAATATTGTGAATATTTAAATTTAAAAAATCATTATAGTAAAGGACACATTGCAGTCAACCTCCTTGAAAATATCCACGTTGGCTTCAAATACATCATCTTAGTCACTTTCTTAAGCAGCTCTCAAAGTCCATCTTCGTGAGTGTCTTTCATTGCACCCTCATGACTACCTGGATGTCCTTAAATGACTCCACATGTTTATCTTTGACATTGAAGAAGAGCCAGAAGGCAGACAGTACTATATTCTGTGAATAAGGGGAATGAGTACACACCATAATGCTTTTATTTAAGAGAAATTGCCATAAATGTTTTGAATTGATTCAGGACATCAAGAAAACCAAGACAAGACATGAAAGAAGATTTCCAATATTGGCAAGAATAATGAGATAAATGTGTTCAAAGCGAGGGCAAGAGTTCTGAAGGGAATTAATGATAATGTGTCCTCTACTGTATTTTTTAATCATTCACCATATTTTTAAAATCACAGCAGGTATGTTGAGTTCATTTCCTACTCTTTGTTCTCAGTTTCACTCCTAAATATCAACACACAGAACATGTCAGATTCTACAGTGTTTACTTCTCAGTCAAAACGCTGGTGGCAGAATTTTTTGAGGTTAAAGACTACTTCTTAGGTAGAGGTGGGGTTTCAGAAAGAAGCTGAATTTAAGTGAAGGTGCTCTAGGAAACAAAAGCCGGAAGTAAGCTTTTATTTATTATTATTATACCTTTCATTCATGAGATCAAAGATATAATGATTTTGTAAAATATGGTTATGTTGTGACTTTCAGTGGTATATTATTTTGGTATCTCCTTATCCATCCCTCTGAGTTATTAGTGGCACTATCATCATGAGGAAAGCAACTGAGTGCTTATGTTCAGTGGTTTTAAGGAAGTAGGCTGCTGAAAGAAATGTGGGTGATGCATCTCTGTCCTTGGGATACATGTCCACAGAACAAAATGAGCTGTGGCAGCTACCAAGAAGGGAGAAGAACAAAATCAGCCTCTGATTCCTCCTTCTCTACTCTCCACCTGCAGCAAGAAACACAGATTAGGGGTAAAGCCCATGACTTCTATAAGACCATGGCCACTACTTAATAAGCAGTCGTTATTTCTAAAGTATAGCATATGCTCCCTCTAGTGTGCACCTTAAAACGTTTCATTGGTATGTTTTAGATATACATAATGATAGCATTCATCATAGGGAATTTGTACCTGTACATGATATATCTTTCTCCTCCTTTTTTCCTCTTTCCCTCCCTTCCCTTCACCCCTTCTTATTTACAAAAGCATTGTCTTCACTTTTCCCCTTCTATTCTTTATTTCTTGTCCCTCACTTCCTTTCCCCCACCCCTTCTCTTGTTCCACTTCCCATTTTAACATTTTGTTCCCATTTCCCAGTGCTATTATATATTTTGGTCCTTATTTATACTTTCAGTTTCTCACACAAAAGAAACAATGTGGTATTTAAACATGTATGTCAGATTTATTTTATTTAAGAGTGTGGTCTCAAGGTTAATTCATTTACCTAGAAAAGTCTCAATCTTATCCTTCTTTATGGCAAAGTAGTATTCCATTGTGTAAAAAATCTGTATCTTTTCTATCCTTTCATCAGTTGATTGGTATTTGGGCTATTTCTAAGATTTAGCTATTGAAAATTGTGCTGCTATAAAAATGGGTGTGCATATATCACTATGGTATGATTTTTAATTCTTTTGGGAAGGTACCAAGAAAAGGAATATCTGGGTCAAATGGAAAGTATACTTTTAGTTTTTTGAGGAATCTCTACACTGATTTCCCAGTGGTTGCACCATCCACATTTCCACCAACAGTGGAGAAGGGTTCCTTCCCCCACCCCCTGCAACCCCGCTAACTTTTGTTATTGGCTGATTTGTTGATAATAGCCATTCTTTCTGAAGTGAGATGGAATCTCAGTTTTGTTTTAATTTGCATTTTTTTTTCTTGGCGCTGGGGATCAAAGTCAGCACCTTGTGCTTGTGAGGCAAGCACTCCAACCACTGGACTAAATCCCCAGCCACTAATTTGCATCTTTTGAATGACCAGTGAAATTGAACTTTTTAATATTTATTTGCTGTTTCTACTTCTTCATCTGAGAAGTGTCTATTCACTTCAAATGCCTATTTTTGGATTGAGTTTTTAAATTAGGGGGCCAGATTTTTTTTGAATTCTTTTATATTTCAGTCCTCTCTGTCTAAGGATCAGCTGGCAAAAAAGAAACCACTCTGTTGGTGCTTTCTTTTGCTGTGAAAAAAGCTTTTTAATAAGATGAGATCCCGGTTGTTGATTCTTTGTGATATTTCCTGTGCAACTGGGGTTTCGTTCATAAAGTCATTGCCTACACCTATGTCTTTAAGAGTTTTATCTATTCTGTCTTCCAGCAGATTTAGTATTTCTGTTTTAATATTTAGATGTTTGATCTATTTTGATTTTAGTTTAGTGCATGTGAAAGACATAAGTCTAGTTTTAATCTTCAGCATGTGGAAAGCCAGGTTTTCTGGCACCTTTTATTAAAGAGGCTCTCTTTCTTCTAGTGAAGGTGTTTGGACCCTCTAAAATTGGGAACAAGACAAGGATGTCCGCTATCACCACTCTTATTCAATATAGTTCTGGAAACATTAGCCAGAGCAATTAGACAAGAGAAAGAAATAGAAGGAACAAAATAGGAAAGTTACAAGTTAAATTATCATTATTTGCAGATGACATGATACTCTACATGGTGGATCCCAAAAACTCAACCAAAAGAATTCTAGATTTAGTAACTAAATTCATAGCTGGATACAAAGTCAACAGTCCAAAATCAATACCTTTCCCATACACAAATATACTGAGAGAGAAATTAGGGAAACAACAAATTTGCTGAGAGAAAAATTAGGGAAACAAAACTTTCCCAATAGCATCAAACGCAATGAAATATCTAGGAATCAATCTAACAAAGGAAGTGAAAGACCTATATGTTGAAAACTAAGTACTCTGAGAAAAGAGATCAAAGTGGATATCCATAACTGGAAAGATATCCCTTGCACTTGGGGAGGAAGAACCAGTATAGTGAAAATGGTCATACTTCCAAAATTGTTAAACGAATTTAATGCAATCCTGATAAAAAATATCAACAGATATTGGTATTGAAATTCTGATAAAAAATACCTCACAGAATTAGAGAAAACAATCCTAAAATTCATTTGGAACCAGAAGATTCCTGGAATAGCAAAAACAATTCTGGGCAATAAAGGCAATGCAGAGGGCATCACAATCCCTGCCTTGAAATTATATTACAAAGCTTCTGTGATAAAACAACATGGTAGTGGCAAAAAAAACCCAAAAACAAACAAACCAACAAAACCCCAACAGCAGCAACAACAACAACAAATCAGACCCAAGCATCAATGGCACAGCTTAGAAAATGCAGAAACAACTCCAAACTTGTCCAGCAACTTACGTAGTGTGCATTTTGACTCTTCATTTAGTCAAATTTATTTTAAATTACAGGTAAGGATACTGAAGAACATGATATGGTGGACAGTTGTTATTTTTCCACCATCAGTGTCCCCCAATTTCTATTCCTACTAGTATTTTAATTTGTTGATAATTTCAATCACCTAGTCCTGTCTTGCCTGCCTCAAGCATAGACATGTGATCTAGGCTGATCAGTCAAAATATTCTATTCCACTGACAAGGCATCCAAACTGGTCTTTATAGCCAGATGACCAAAGTCCCTTCTCAGTGATTTATGTGTCACTTTGAAAGTGTCTCTCCTTCAAATAGCTGAAGAGATAGGACAAAGGAACAAATCCCAAGACTCTCATGACTATCTCTGCTGCCATGTGCAATGAATCTCTTAAAACTAAAACCGAAAGAGGAAATACAGACAGGATGAGCTCCACAGCAGGGAGAGAAAGGCAATGACAGAACTTCCAAAAGAGTTCGTACCTTCATCTCTTTCAGGCCTGTACTCAAATATCACCTTATTCGGCCATTTGGTAAATAAACAGCTACTTCTGTGCTTCTGGAGCCTGTACTATTTTCCCCCATAGCTCTCATCACCATCTGCCATGCTATATTTAGAGATGTGCCTTTCACTGTTATATCTTCAGCACCTAGAACAGCTCCTGGCCCAAAGTGGGCCCTCAGTCAATATTTGTGGAATGAATAAATGAGTCCTTTGAGATCCAGCTCTGACCAGAACAGCCCTCTACTTTGTGGATTTCCTAGTCATGCAGGCTAATACAGATACACAATCTCAAGTTGAATATTTGGAACTTGGAAATAAGAGCCTTGACTAACAAAGGTGGCAAGCTGTGTTTGCAACCACCCAGCTGGTACATGGTAGAGCCAGGGGTGACCCTGGGTCTTAGAGACTCCAGAATATTGCCTTTTTATATGCAAGAATTCCCCTTGGAGTATGATGCATTCACGCTCTGACACTTCAGCCTTGGGGATTTTGAGAGAGACTTTTCTCCCAGCAGCTAACACATTCCACATGTGGGAAAGAGAAGGACTCAAAAGGTGGTAATAGGTGACCAAAAATAATTTTATTTTAGAAAGGGTCAGAATATGATGATTTCCACTGCTATTCCTTTGTCCAAAGTGGCTTAATTAACTTACCTTTTCACTGGGAATGCCTATCTTTATGAAGATTTTTATGATTTTCATACTCCCCCATGTGTTAGCTGAGGCTGAATTTATAAAATAAAAAAATTTCCAAAGACCCCCAGGGACAGAGATATCTGTGATGATCACAAAATCTTTATAACCTGTCTCTGTGTATGTGCGAAGATGCAGGCAGAGTTTATCCTAGCTGAGACTGGAATTATGTGGCAAGAGATAGATTATTCCATATACATTTGAAATAAAATATATGACTAAACTAAATTTTAGTTATGGATATTGATTTTATTGACTAAACTCTCCTCCTTACAAACTCCTTGGTTTGTCTAACAGAAATGTTACCATTTGACCAGAGTAAACTGGAACGAGGCCTAGAAGTCAGGCACTGAATGAATAAAAAGGGTGAAGACTTTTCTCCTGAGAAGGAGTGTGTAGAATGAAGACAGTGGAACAGTGTGTCTTCTTTGTCCCCAGAATCACATTTCTATGAGTTCTTTTCCTGTAGGCTTTTTGTTAACCGCACAGTATCTGCTTTTAGATTTCTCATTTATACTAAGCCATAAAGGACTAAAATCAGTCTAAACCATGGCTTTTACAAAGGAGGTTTGATCAGAAGGGAGAATTCTATTTAAGCAAGAAGTATGCATTTCACTGGGAGAATCACAAGCACAGGCCATCTGGGGTATAGTAGGAGTCACCAAGGTGCTCATATTGTATTTGAAGTCCTCTAATGGAAAAAGATTTCAGTCAGTTCATTGCAATGGACATAGAAGTTGGTTATTTTCCCATTCAAATGGGACTAAGGATAGTATTTCAGTCACTTTGAACACATTAGCCTTTAGGCTATAAGGTACTTTTAGTGCATCTTGCAGGTATGAGCGTACATTGCTGATGTGTAAGCTCTGAGTAGCGCAGTGGAGGCCAGTAGGCTGAGAATACAGTGCTCTTTTGGGACAAGGCGCAGTGTCCTGGGATGCTGGATGTTACGAGTGGCCGATCCTGTCGTGACCTGACTCACACTGAGAAAGAAGTTAGTCTGCTGTCCTGCTGGAGGCTTCTTCTATGCTTCTCAGAGCATAGAAACTGTACTAGGGTTTTATGTCCCATCTCTAGTGACTTTCCTCCTGACCTACCTGTCTTAGTAGACTCTGCAGAATCATACCCTTGATCATGTCACATTCTTGTATGTGCTCTCTCTGGCCAGAATATACCCGCCTTGTTGGTATCTAGAGTTAATTTCCACTGTTTCCTTCCCCTAAACTGGTAAAGCCATTTTCCTCCTGAAGTATAAATCCCTTTATATCCTCACATCTGTTGTGATGGTTGATTGATTGTATCAATTTGTAAGAGAAGCTTAACTAAATTGGTTTAGCAATTCTCCACACTAGGGTGTAGAAGATCCACCCTACGGCAGCCCATTCTCTAGATGGTGTAAAGGGGGAAATGAAGAGGGATATAGCCACCCAGTTTCTTTGGATTGGCTTCGCTTCCTTTAGAGGAGCTCCAGACTTTCACTTGGATCCTTGGAACTCCAGACCTTCACCTGGATCCTTCGGACCTCCAGACCTTTGCCTGGGCCCTCCGGATCTCCAGCGTGCAGATGGAGCCTCTGCAAGTTTCCATGCCTGACTTGTAAGAAGCGCAAGGAAGCCAATTTGTAAACTCTCAAATATTCATATATCTAGCATTGTATCTGTTTCTCTAGAGAATACTGACTAATATGTCTGTCTACGTTCAACTGTGCCATTTACTTAACTTTCCTAATCATTCACCTGAAAATAAAAGTACTAAAGTAGAGCCCCCCTGTAGAGAATTATGTTGAGTGTTGAATCACCTAATAGAAGGGTGGACTTCCTGAGGTGTTTTAGTTTCTCTGGGAATGAGTGCAAGTGTGCCTAGAGGAAGGGCTACAGAGTGTAGTAGCAAGTAGTAGTAGCTGCTACAGAGTGTAGTAGCAAGAGGGTTACAGAGCATAGTAGCAAGTAACTGAAACCCAAGGGGAACTTTTTCTTTTCACGCCTTCTGCACACATTCTCCTTAACCATTTTCTTCTGTTCCAAAGAAGAAAGCTTTGTCAAGTGGGTCAGGCCAGTGCACACTCGGTGTCACATTTTCCCAGCTGGCAGGCAACTAACTGTACCAAGTTTCAGGTTTTTGTCTATCGTTTCACTTCTCATGCATGGAGAAATTCTTGACTCTTAGGAAGAGCAAGCTGCAGTGCTCCTTTTTATTCCTATCTCCTAGTGAAGACTGATCTACAAAGATGCCAACTTATTTTTTCTGTGTCTCTACAAATATCCCCGAGTCTCTAGTCCTAAACTTTGGGACTGAGAAGGGCACAGAGGAACCCCCTAAAGCTTCATGACATGCTTCCATCTACCTTTCACCAAAGAGTCTTGCCCTGAAGTCTCAGCGGCCTCTTAAGATATTAACAAATTGTTGATTATTAGCATATTGTAAACTTCTTTCATTGTGGGACTAGCTCTCCCAAAAAGTCAGTGAGAGGATGGAAACCACCTAAGGTAGAATTCTAGTTGATCACTTTTTGCCTATGAAACCACCAAACCTGATGCTTCACTTTTTTCTGCCTAAGACTTCCATTGTTATTCCCACCACAATGACTATACCAGCCAACCTGTACCTCCTTCTGCCCCCTGCCCCCCAAAAACCTCAATTTGCACGTTAAGTAGATATTCTGGTGACGGAAATTAAACAATAAATCAATAATCTCTATAATAATTAATGAGACTGTGAGGGTCAAGAGAATAAATAGATGGTAGTACATGGAACAGAGAGGATGAGGAAGGGTTCCAGCAAAACTTTCTAGGCACAAAAATCTATAACAGTGCTGTTGTCAAGCAGGAAATCCAGGGCACAACTGCATTTTGGCAAAAAACCACAATCCACTTAATATGATGATTCATATTATGTGTGTAGAGAAACCTATAGATTCCAGTCTGTAGATCAAAATCCTGAGACAAGTTTCTCTCTACAATATGTTCTAGATAACATGTTTTGCCATCTTGGCTATATTAAACGTGCATGTTTTACAGCATTTATGTTTTCTTGTTTGTACTAAAAATTCCTTTAAAATTTGGGTGAAACAATTCACAGTCACATATTAGTAACCAAGAATAACTGATATTAATTTGTCTTTTTTTTTTTACTAGTCTTTTAGGAACATGAGTTCAACTCAAAAAATTCTAGTAGTAGAATTTTCTCATTCTGATTATAAAATTGGTGAACATTTTAAATGTCCACCTATAAGTGCATGTGCACGTGTAGATAATAGTTTCATAATGCTGTATCACAATAACATGAATACATTGCCTACATTTTTAATTGTAGAGCAGACTGTACTGTGCCTTCTCACACACGGAGTTGAGAGACAGATTTGTTTCTTTCTCCCTTCTTCAATCTCTCTTCAATTCTCTCTTTCCTTTTTTCCTCCCTCCCTTTCTTCCTTTCTGGTTGATTCTGTAGAATCATCAATAATAACTTTGAATTAAACATTCAGTGTTCCTTCCTTTCTTAGAAAATATCACACTTTATAGGTAATTTTAAAGTAATATGTAATCTGATTAAATAAGCCTGATATATTTGTATTTTCTGTTAATTTATTAAGGAGCTATTGATTTCTTAGTTGGTTAATATCAGCATCTATTAAGCAGAAGTTATTGTTCATCAGTCAACTACAACCTTCCAAATGAAGTTATTTAAAAATTATTAACGATAGATATGTCCATACATACATTCTTGAGCTTTATTAGCCACATATTGAAGCAGAATTCATGCTTTGTCTCACAAGCCAGAAACATTTATTCAACATATTCTGTAAACTCAGATTACCTTCCTCAATATAAACAATTTTTGCTAGTAAGAAATGTTTTGAGGATGATATCCTAGCACACTTACTAAAGTTGAGTGTCGCAGACCCAGGCCTGATTCTGTCTTCTGTGACTGACAAATTTCTATGCTATGAGATTTGACAATTTGTTTGCTATATGTTTTTGGCAGTGACTGTGCTTGTACCCTCTAGACCATTCTTTTTTCACATATTTGTGTGGTTACCTTACTGCCACATGATTCCGTGTAGAATCTCCTTTGTTGGAATAACCTTCTCTTAGGTCCTCTTTCGAAGAGCAAACAGACGTGTGTGTTAAGACTCATTGGATAATCTTTCCATGAAACCTATAATGACAAGAAACTGAGGACAGTTTTAGTAGAGAGAGATCCTTTAATACTAGAAAACTATAGCATAACTGGAGTTTCGGCAGAAGGGTATGAGAATGATCTTTCAGCTAGGTTCTAAGAAGACACTCACTACCACTGTTCCCATATTTTGATAATAAAGTGGCAACATTTGGAGAATATAGCATAGAACTGCCCCAAACGCAAATGCAAGAGAACATGAAATATTAAACCCACGTAATTAGCTAGGCAAATGATGAAAAAGTGATAGCTTTAACTATTTTATAGACGTGCATTATAAAGCTTTCATCAATATGAAAACTAATAATAAAGATAAAAGTGTTCTCATAAGGAAAGGCGTACATACCATTATGGTTTTTATCTAAATGCCCTCCTGAAGCCTTTTGCACTCATAGGTGGGGCTCTGGGAAGTGATTGGATCATGGGGTTGTGACAGTCAACAGTGAATTATTCCACAATGAGTTTGTAGCTAAATGTGATTTGGGAAGTGAAGACTGATTGGAGGAGGTGGGTCACTGGGCATGTCTTGGAAAGATCTATCTCCCTCCCTCTTCCTTTGACTGTTCTCTACTTCCTACTGCCGTGACATGGACTGTTTCTCCTGTGCTGTGTCCCTTTGTCATGCCATTCTATCCCGGAGCCAGCCAACTATAAACTGAAACTTCTACAAACTATGGGCCTAAATTAATCTTTCCTCCTTTAAATTGTGGATGTAGGGCAATGGTGACAAACCTATGGCATGTGTGCTACAGTGGGCTGTTTGTGTCACCGAAAGCTCCAAAAGGTTTGCCATTACTATTGTAGGGTATTTTGTCTTAGCAACAAAAAAGTAACTAAGACATATGTTCTACTTCTGACTGTGTCTCTTCCATTAAAATTTTCTGCTCATTTTGGTAAGGGTGGAGGGATTGTACCATGGAAAAACATTGTGAAGACACACATCTCTAGTCCCACTTTGCTACTAATATATTATTAGGCTATAAGTGTAGACTATGAGTACTAAAGGGAACAAGAAAGGAAGTGTGGACAGTTCAAGATTAACCAAATTCCACGTTGGAAATTTGGGATTTTACTGATAGTAGAGAGAATAAATTATCAATGTATTTCATCATCATGACCATCCTGACTACCATCTTCATCAGTATCTGTGTTAGTTACTTTTCTCATTGCTGAGACAAAATACTCAACACCCAAAGTTAAAGGAGGAAAAGTTTATACAGTTCACAGTTTGTTGAAGTTTCAGTCCATAATCGCCTGGCTCCAAGGCAGGGTGGCATGGCAGACAGACATTACAGAGGAGAAAGAGTTCATGATGGGAAGAAGGTAGCAAAGCAAACAAGGGACCTCAGAAGCTTCTTTCTGCCCCTTACATTTCTATGTACCTTTAGGGCGGATAGCACTCCCACCCTTAATCCTAGCGCCCTTAATCCTAGTATCACATTCTTGCTCCCAGCAGAATTATGTCAAATTAATCAGTGGACTAATTTAGTAATCACACACTCTAGATCCACACACCTTTGAAAAAGCCCCACTTTTGACTGCATGAGGCTTTGGAGAGGGTCGTCTACACAGGAGCCATACAGTATCATTGCTGTAGCTACCTGCATTAGCAGTAGTGTCTCCACCATCATTACCAGTACTGTCATTGCTACAACTGCCACATTGTCTATTTTCCTCCTCTATGTCCCAAATTGTTTTGCACTATCCCATCCTACTTGCTCTCTGCTCTACAGACTCTCACCACCAATCTCCAAAGCCATGAGTTTTTTTTCTTACTTCATTTTCTGCCAAAAGAATAGCCCTTCTTTTACACACAGACCAAAGTCCACCCCCTCCTGAAAATTCCTTCTCGTAGTCCCAATACAGAGTGTTCCCCTGTCCTTTGAAATTTGTTTGTATCATTTTTAGCCTCGTGTAATGATCTTCCAGGAGCATTGCTATTTGTGTAAATGATTTATTTCTCTCCGTGGAGAACAAGTGTCTAATTCTGAGGTCATTGCTATTGGAGGGCCAACTGCTTCATAGTAAAAATAGCCCGTGCTTTTTCCCAGATAGAATCAAAAAGAGATTCAGAGATGTCTGGGTATTTCCCCAAGTCTGGAGAACTTCTGGATAGAAAACAAATGACTATAATTCTGTAGTTTTTGTGTGTGGTTATTTTTATGTGTGAGTGTTGGTGAGACAGAGACAGGAGTAAGGAAGGAAGGAAGATACAGTACGGAATTATTTGTTGTATGGTGCCTACCTATTTATGTTTAATAATAGGCACTTTGGGAATGCTGGGGGGGCAGATTTGTTGAGAATCAGGAGTCCTACATAAGCAGATGGTAAAAAGCGAATGAAATCTAAATTATTTTACTGTGGCAAATTTGTGCTTCTGGACTGCTGAGTCCTATGAACAACATTATACAACCATTTATTACACCTATTACGGACTATAAGGTACTTAACACTACTTTTTAAAGGTACAATTGGCACATAAAAATCTGTAAGTGTTTAATATATGCAACTTGATGAGTTTAGAGATAAATATACACCCATGAAGTCATTGTCACAAATAAGTCATAAATGTAGCTCCACTTCCACAAGTTTCCAGAAGATTTGCCCTAGAATATATACTTTAAAAAGACTTTTTCTGATGTTACGAATGTTCTACAATGTAGGAATTATTATTTTCCTTCTACAGATGATGAAACTATCAAGGCTAGTTAAGTCATGCAATATGGGCAAAGTCACACAGCTCATTCTATGTGTGGATATAGATCTTAGGCTGCAGCCCAAGCCTCTTTCTACACTCTCCACTGTGCCCAAATTTGGAAGCATTTTATTAAGGCTTGTTAGGAGATCCAAAGGTGAAAGACTGAGTTTAGAGTTTGGGGCAGGGCGCTGATGCTTTTTACACATAGCCTTTTAGGATATGAGCCACTTTTGAGGTAATAAGGTTCGTTTCATTTCTGGAGTTTTGATTTTATAAAATCTACAATCCTGTCAATGGCATTAAACAAGTTTCATGAAGAAAATAGCTTATTAAATGCAGATTTGATATTTTTAAAAAGTACAATCACTCTTTTAAACAAGATTAGACTAAACTCCCTGCTGCCTCTTTTCCTTTTGTGACAGGGAGAAAGCTTATTCAAGGCCACATGATATATGGTGTTTCACAGGGACAATATTCTTATTACTCAATATTTAAAAGCAATAATTTCAGGATACTTAACCTCATAGATTTTCTAATACAGTAAAATTAAATAAAAAACACCCTAAATGCAGCTGATATAAGCCCTTCATGTGCAATTAGCAAATATTAAATAGAAACTTTAATATTAGCATTATTCTTTATGCCCCAGTGAGTAGGATATTATTTAAATTGATATGACATAAGAGGATATAAATAAGTCCTAAGTGTAAATTTAGACGGGAATTTCAGACAGAGTTTGAAATCAGTAAGTATTATCAATTCCCTGTTTCCCAGTGTATCATTTATTACCAGCCTGAATATTTTTTCAAAGAGATTAAATTAGCATTAAGGCAATGATAAACATTATAAATAAATACAAAAATTGCTATTCTGGAAGTCTAGTTGAAAAGAAAGTAAATAAATTGATGTGGTATCAAATTCCATCTTCCCGAGAAGAGCTCAGGCAGAGTTCTGAGCATGAGTAAAGCTCTGTAACTTCTCTTGCAATCAAAAATGAAATATATTAAACCCTGAAAGTATAATTTCATTATCTGCTATCCTAGATACACCAACTAAGATTCAGAAATAGCAGCAGCATGAGGGGAATTCTGATGAACTTTGCATCACTAGTTGGTCAAGGCAAGTGAGAAGTTGTTTCTACTGAAGTTTATTTAGGAACCTGAGCACCTCTGTCAGTGTCTCTGTAGGTGAGAACACGAAGGAGACCAGGCTGAACTCTCTCCCTACCTGACAACATTTGCTCCAGGTGTAATGAACTTCTCAGTGTGCACCTTAGGTTGTTACAATCTTCTGGTCAAAATCACATCTCCTTAGTCTACATTATGCCCTGGAATGTTCCTGGAAGGCCAAATATGTGGCATATTTCCATGCCCTTTTCGTGTTCAGGTACATTGCAGTGTAGTGGCAAGGTAAGGCTTACTTGAGCCATAAACACAGAGGAAATGAACCCTTCTTCCAGGGCTGGGCTGGAGGCCATGTTTTCACGTCTAGGCATGATGGACAATCATCTAGCTGGCATTATTTGAGGATTACCCACAGTGACCCCAAGTCTAAAATACCTATAAGGGCACCACACTACCCAGAATGTCCCCTTGTAACACATCCTCTCAAGAATTATACACCCAAGACTACCCTATTTGAAAGCAAGTATGAGGTTGATCGGTTTAAAAAAATGCCACTGACTTTCTTTTAAATATGGTGAGCTGGTTTCAACCACAGAAGGAAGAGAGCAGGGAAGAGCTCAACAAACTGCTGGAATGTGGTGATGATGATAGAGTGGTAACCGACTTGGTAGATGCGAAAGAAAGAAAGTCTATGTGCTTCGCCAGAGGTACTGACGAATTAGTGGAATCTCCAGATTTTATCAGAGGTGGGGACACTGAGGAGACTCAGCTCAGAGAAACTGACTAAGGTTTTATGTGGTGCAAGTAAAACCCTCACACCATTTTCCTGCTTCTGGAGACTACCTATTCTTTTTCTATTTTTACCTTTCTACCTAATGGCAGATGAACCAGTTAGATTTACTCTCGGGAAAAGAATTAGATAGATCTATGCAGAAATTTAAACACCAAGAATAGCAGAGTAGAGAGACTGAAGGAGGGTGTTTCAAATAGTTTAGGAAGCATGACATTTTGGAGTAAGGAGTCCCTCTCCTGATTTTCCTGTTTCTAGAAAATGAGCAAGTGAGCATATATTCCAAAGCAGGAGAGAAGAGGTATCTATGAAGAAACACAGTGATCTTACTGGGCCAGCAAAGCCTACAAACCTTCATTCAGTTTCCACTAGAAAGAACAGTTCACAGCCCTCTCCCGTAGTTTCAGCAAGCTCTGCTCAAGCACTCAGGGCTTCCAGTTAGCTCTCATGTCTCTTTTTAAGTATAAAAAGTCAGAAATGACCAGACTTTTGCATAAAGTCTCCAAAAACTAAGATGACAATAAAATAACAGCAATAATGGCAACCACAACTATAAAAGACACAAAGTGGGTTAAATATAAGCACTGTGGAAAGCAGAAGACTAATACACATGTTATGTAAAACTCAATTTTGTGTCATAACTACATGGGGTAGAGGTGATAGGAAAGAGATACAGATAAGGAGAGGTAAAGAACAGCAAGGTCTAAACATTCCTCATGAAAGGCTAGCCAAGGTGATAGCAAGTATTATAAACAAAAACACACATGTATAAAGATACTACTGAGAATATGTGGGAGAAAATAAAAGTGTATAATAGAAAAGATATACAATATACTTACCTATAGACTATAAAAGATATATAGGAAAGAATTTATAGTACTTAATTCTAGAAAGCAAGAGTCCTGCTAGGACAGACATACGTAATCAGGACTTTTGCTTTATTCTATTAGGGGTTTAGTACTGTTTGCATTTTTAAACCATGGGCATATGTTCCTTTTATAAAATTAACAAAATATTTAAATATAATTTTCTACAGATCCTGAATCTACTTTACAGATGTCTCCATTTACAAAGGTTTATCTGAATTCAGAGTCCTGCTCATTGCCAAGCTTGGTCTCATTCCTATTGACCGACACTCCTGACCACCTGCACCTGGCTTAGACCCACCCAGCAGTGGAGCCAATGCAGTCGGAGGCAGGCTTGCTCATCTATTCCTCGAGCATAGTCAGACTGAGGTCTCAGGCTGGAGGTATAAAATACGTGTAGCTTTGATAGTTGTCTTGCTACATTTTTGAGCCTGAGCCAGTAAGGTGTGGTCCTTGAAGCTCTTTTTCTACTCACCTTCTTTCCCAGTTGTGTAGCCGCCTTATTTCTGGATGGGTTCCTTCTAGCGCCAAGAGGTTAATCTTCACCCATGTTATTAGGGATGCACTTACGGTTTCAGACTTTAAGAGGACCGAGGGCTTGAAAACTTTCTGTGAGTTCTGCATCTAATGATAGACCTGGCAGCTGGGCCTGTGAACACTGTGAGCTCTTCCACCACAGATCAAATTATTCTCTAATCCTACTTCCTAATTTCCAGATTATTAACTGTTTGCTCTATGACCTAGGTCCCAGGGGTGCTTTTTGTAATCTAACTTGATCCCGAGGAGCCAACCACTAGGAGCTTCCACTAACATTTTTTCTTTTGCAATGAGATCACATTCTTCAGGCTCCACCCTACCTAGCCTGGGATTATTATTTTTTTTTTCCAAATACTGATTAATGTTGAACTGTCCCCAATGGTTGTACATGGACTCTTGCTGAAAAATCATAGATAATAGTCCAACATATTACATCCCTCCTTGGCCTAAAAATAAAAATACTACTGAAAAGATAAACAAGCAATAGTTGTAAAATATAGGAAAAATTTCATGATACATAGGCAAGTAGTGGGCACCTGGTCTGAAAAACATGGCAGTAAGTTCTTGGAAAATTTTACTATCTTTCTTGTGTTTTCTGATAACTATAAAACTGTATTTCTTTTTTCTTTCTTTCTTTTTTTAATTTTCCACCAGCACATATGGTAGAATTCTACTATAGGCTTCAGGCTTCCCATTTAACCTTAAAAATGAAGAGAAAGCAATTCAGTAGGTGGTTAAGAATATGTCATAGGCACAAACTCAGCTTAAGGCATTATGAATTTTCTGTGGAGAAAATGCATTTATTCATTCTGCTCTAAGTCAAGATGGCTGAAACCTATTATCTCAAACTTTGAAAAAAATCCCCTTTGGGATGTGAATAGCCTATGAAATATTTCAGTCAAAAATGAAATTTTTGGAGAAAGTGAGGGTCCAGTTGAAACTGATAGAGTTTAGACTCGCAATCATCAAAGCTTTCTCTGAGCCTTCCAGACAGCAAGGGGCATGGAGAGTTAATCGGTGATATTATCCTAATTATTATTGTATAGCATAAGAGAGATAATCTATTTCTGTAGAATAATAGAGCTAGGATGAGATTCGACAGCATCTGTCACAATAAATGCAAATATATAGAGAATTGACAATGAGCCATGATCTCATAAGTGATTCTATTTTCCATCTGAATAATGACAATGCTGCATTTCAAACTCACTTGACAGATACCTTGGGAGGCTCTCTGGGGCCAGTACTGGGGACCCTTTCTACCTGCATTTGTAAGGGCGAATATATTTGGACTTGGAGTTTTCTAAAATTCTTTGTATCCTTAGAGAATGTTCTGGGCACTTTTTTTTAGCTTTTTTAGTTTGGCTATCAAAAATATTCCTTTTTACAGGCATTTATTAATTAGTTTTCTTAGGCTCGCTTCTATCCTAGTAGCTAAAGAAATGCAGAAGACATTGTTTCTTCCCCAAAGGAGTTTATAATTTTATGGAGGAGACGTGGATACAACTGATCATACAATCCCAGTGCAAGATAGGTATTTGGTGCTTAATTGTGCTTGCTACCCGTAAGTTCAGTCTACAAGATCACAGACTGAGGGTCTTAGTGAGGAGTTCCTAGAAGAGGGGGACTTGAGCAGTGTCACATGAGGTGGAAAGAGCTCAGACAGATAGAGGTAAGAACAGAGAAGTGAGAAACCTGAATAAACATCCAGCATGAAGTTGCAGACTGCTATGAAGGCCCCACTGGGTTGGCTGGGACACCTCGGCTAGCCAATCGTGTACCATCAGTTACGAGGGAAGCCTCATTCCCCCCATCTCCCTGCTCCCATCATGGTGCCACACAGAATGTGATCGGGGCCTTCCCTGTGAACAAGTGGAGCAGGCATCGGCACCCACCTCCCACAGTACTGCACATGAACAGAAAGATGAAGCATGTATCCAGGAAGAGATGGCCACATGCTTTGCAGTTTCTTCTCGTATTTCCAGAAAGGAGAGAGATTTGGGATGGAGGGACACCTTGGTAGTACCGAGTAACACATTTGCAGATGCATCAGATCAGCTGCAGCCTTCTATCTCTATTCCAAGCTGGTGAAATGTTAATTAAGTATTAAGCCCTTTCCTTCCCTGACCCCATTAGGTCATGAATGTTTTCTCAGTTTCTCTTTTTCCTATTGTATTTTCTACTCAGTCTGTTCTGCCTGGAAAAACTTCATGCAGATTTCTCTGGCACCACCCACATTCGAAAACAACCATACCTTGCTATCCTTAAAAAACAGACTTTTTTGTTTGTTTTGTTTTTAATTATGTATAATAATAACTGTAATAAAAATAGTTCTAATTTTGTGGATTTCCCACTTGTTAAGCAATAAAACAAGCACACCCTGGGCAATAGCTCATTTAATCCTACACTACACATATCAAAGGACGTCTTCATGCTTGTTTGGGGAAGGCAATTGCCTTTCTTAAGGTCAAGTAGATAGTAGGCAGTAGAATGCAGACTTGTGAACTGTTCTTTCTACCACATTGCATCTTAATAGGGGAGATAAATGTAGTGTTGGGCAAGTTAAAATAGTCCAAGGAGCTACCACAAAGTACTCAAAGCAGCTAGCCACCTGTTACTTAGTAAGTAACATGAACTAAAATGACTCGGTTTTAACAGGATCTGAAGAACCACCTACAGCCCACAGTGAAGAGCCACCTACAGCCCATCATCGAAGCTACTACAAGTGTAATTCAGTGTATCAGTCACTTTCCAAGCACTAGGACAAAATACCAGACACTCACAGATTAAAAGAGCAGTTCATTTAGATCACAGTTTCCAATGAGTTCAGTCCATGGTTGGCTGACTCTAAGCCAAAAACAGTGTGATGGAAGGTCCTGGCAGAGGAAAGCTGCTTAACCTGTTGCATGCCAGGAACAAGAATAGACCCTTCCAGGTCACATCCCAGTGACCTGCCTCTAACCAGGCCCCACCTTATAACAGCAAATTAGATGTTTTAGTTCTAAGTCGTAACACTCATTTTCAATAGGATTTGAAGGGTTGCATCCAGCCCAGAGTGTAGATTACCTTTGTGAGAAGCTATTGCACGTGTGATTAGTTTTGCTCCCTAGTCTGACCTTTCTCAGTATGTCTTCCTTATCCTTCAATTCACTTCAAGCAAATTGGACTGAGCTAGATAAATAGATATGGACATTTTCTGGTGTCCGGGAGGGCATGGGATAGACAAAAATTTAAACCAGTAGCTTCAACCAAAATTGTTGGGGCTCAGATGAATGGAAGGGGTGCTTAGCTTCAGGAGGGCACAGACAGGCCTGGGGAAGTGCTGCCCTGGGACACAGTGGTGAATTGCAACAGAACTGAGTTGTTTGCAGGAACACTCTCTGTATAAGACACTCACTAGATTGGACCTTGTAGATGTTTTACCTGGAGTCTGGGCATACACATGAGTTGCTATTATTTCCAGAAATCTGCCATGTGGTTTTCTTTTTTTCCCCAGACCTGAATCTCCCTTTTCTTAGGGTGAACCCTAGAATATCTATCCCCAGATAAGCTTTCTTGGGATTTGGCCTTGGATGATCTCCTGAGAAAATGGCTCAAGAGTCATCCCCAAGCTCCAGGTTGCAGCTTTTATTTCTCCGGGAGTGATGGCTCATTCTGGCCCCCAAATCACTTTCTTTCTGACCCATTTCTCTCTGTCTGAAGCCGACTCACCAGCTTGTTTTTTTAAAGGCAGATGAGACTCTTAAATCAGTGTTCCAAAATTACACACTTACTTCAGAATTTCCATGGTCTGTTAATAGATATTACATAAAAGGACAATTCTGTGAGTAAACATGTTTGGGAAATGCCAGATTAATTAAAGTTAAAACATTAACAAAGGAATCGACATCAACTTCTACAGAAGGCTGGGAACAATAATTTGAGGGTTCAGTTTTACCAAGAGCACTTCTTTTTCTTAAAACAAAAACACGTTAAGCAATAAAGTACAATGTTAATCTACATTTATGTGATTGCAGGGATAATTGTGGGTGCAGGGATAATTGCTTTATTTTTATAATACAAGGGCTTATTGAAAAATACAGTGTTTTTAAATTTAAAAACATCTATTACACTAAAAGACACATAACCATTAATCCTTCTCAAAATACTCCCTCTGTCTTTGAGCACACTTATCTGGTTGTCTTGCCACTTTCTAGAACCATTAGGAAGTCTTTTGTCTTCTCTTTTAAAGGGTGTGGTCAAAAGCACTATGCATACTGCTGCTCAGCTCCGTCCAGGGCAAACACGGGCTAATAGAAACATTGTAGTGTGTCCTCATCCGCCTTATTTCCCAGATCTGGAACTGTGTGATTATTGACTCTTCTCCAAAGTAAAGAATGAGCATGAAAGGTAAAATTTTGAATCAATTCAGGACATCAAGGAAGCCACGAAAGTGTACCAGGCATACAAGAAGAAAGGCTTCCAGAGCTAGTTCAGAAAATGGCGGAGGTGATGGGATAAGTGTGCTCCAAGGAAGAAGTATTTTGAGAGGGATTGATGGCTACGTGTTATTTCCTGTAATAATTTTTTTTAACATACACCACATTTTTCTTGTTATAGTTTTGTATACAGTTTTTCATGTTAACATTTTGAATAAAAACAACAAAGCATGTCTCAGTTTTTATGTTTTCTAAAAGGTATTTAATTATGTTGTTTGCATTTTGAATCTTGATGAAGAAATGACAGCACCTACTATTTCCCAATTAGTTGACCAACAACATTTGCATCAGGATTATTACTTAGGACTTGACCTCTGAAACACATTTGTGAAATGTGTTGTGAAATCTTAGAAGACACCAATCTCCTTCTTTATTCTTCTGCTGTCTATTCTTAGTGTTACTGTTGGCCATAGGGTCCGAAAGCCAGGACTTACCATCTCAGAAAACTCTACTGCCTATCGGTGAGATTCCTATGAGTCAGCAAATGATACTCATTGTTTCCAATTCCAAAATATTTAACCTCTCTCCTACTTAGAAATTGATGGCTTGAGAAGTACCACTGGGTCTGCACTTATTTTCGGAGCTGAGATGATTGCCATGTCCAAGATTCAGTGAGGAATCTGTATCTTTCCTACTCCTTCCTTTTCTGCAGATACTTTGTGAATTCTTACTTGGGTTGAATACCTTCACACATGTTTCTCCTTCCTTCCAGGGAAGACGTTTTAATCTTGAAATATCTTAAGCCTATAAAATCTATAATAAACTTAGTCTTCTAAAGTGGAAATATAGAATTATATTCTTACAGAGAAGTTTCTTTTTCTTCTCTATACTGAAATCGTATTATTCATTAGCAAATAAGTTTAAAAGATATGCTTTCCTTTGTCAAGAAAAAGGTATATTTTGCTATTTAGGTAATGAAGATAAGTAAAATATTCTGAAGTATAGTTTGAGAAATAAAGTGGCTATTAATACTATGCAAGTTTAAGATCAGAGGTCAGTAGTGGGGAAGAGTAAAATGTACTTGGAATAACTCGAGTTAAGGTAGGGAGCAGGGACTGATTTTTGCTGCTAATTTGTTGTGTGATTATGAAAATGCACTTTATTCTTTGGCTTTGAGTTTACTATTTAAAAAGGAATCACCATAAAGTCTACCCTGCATTCTTCATAACACTGAGCAAAGGAAAAAAAAATGTTGGAAAGACTTTAAAAGTTCGGAAATATTGTTGGATGAAATGGGATAGATATTTACTGTTAAAATTTCTTAAGGGTTTTAAATTGGATAGCTATTGACCAAAGACACAGGATCGAATATTTCCATCATAAACTGCAGGGTAGTAAAACTTTGGTTAAAACCTTGGCTTCATTCAGTTTATTTAACAAAACATGGTCAGGGGAAGACTTGGTTAAGAGGCTAGTCACATAGGGAGGGTCAATATACTTTGTAGTGAAAATTTGAAAGACTGGTACTTAAACCATGTGTACCCTGCGGATTCTCGGCAAAGATCTCTGTCTAAGTCAGTCACCGTGTATATTAGTTAATTCCCATTTCTGGGACTAAATACACAACACTGACAACTTAAAGAAGGAGAGGTTTATTTTGGGGTCATGGTTTTAGACTGTGTGGTCCGTGCATGGTTGACTGGCTGCAAGACAGATATGGCATAGTACTAAGGTATGATAGAAGAAAACTGTTTAACTCACGACAGGAGGGAAACCGAGAGGGAGGAAGCAGCTGGGGACGAGAACATGCCTTCTTCATCATGCACACGGTGACCCAGCTCTTCCAATCAGGTTCCCACCTTCTAATAGCACATTCATTTGTGGATTAATCCGCTGATAATTATAGTGCCCAAATGATCCAATGACCTTCCAAAGCCCCACCTATGAATTCACAATATTTTTGAAGGGACTTTTGAGATATAAACCATAACATGAAGTTAATTAAATACTGCATTTTCCATTTTCATATGCACCTAGAAACTCCAGGTAGAATTGATCCTTATCTCTACCATTAGATGCTTAGTAAATTTGTCTCATCAAGAGTGAATAGAGTCAGCTTTTGTGTGAGATTTTATGGAACCTGTATTAGTTACTTCTCTAGAGTCAATGGCTTGCAAGAAAGCAGATTTATAGAGGACATTTACAAATTAAAACATTCACGCACATGAGCCAAATGCAGGAAGAGTGAAGAACATCTATCAGTGCACTAGAGACCCGAAAGATTCAATCGAGGGCTGGGAGTCCACAGCAATGTCCCGTGTATGTCTGTGTCTGCACTAAAAGGCTGAAGAAATATATACTGGAACCAGGATATGATGCTTGCAGCAGAGCTGAAGACCAGAGCTCCGCTGAAGTGAACAGCAGCCATCCTCCATGACAGCAAGTCCCCGAGCTCCTTCTGCGATGAGAACAGAAGAGTCCCAGCTACAACAGAGCTTCTTTTGGGAGATAGCTGGCCTCTAGCTTCTGCTCCCGTTCTCCTTTATGTTGTGTCTGCAATAACCTTCAGGTGGATCCTTTACACCCAGAACCACACCAGCTCAGTCCAGCTGTGCACTCCTGCTCAAGTTGACCATAATAGTAGGTCCACCACAGAACCATATTAAGAACGAGATATAGGAGGTAAAGAAAACATTTCCCCACACTTTCCCTTCTCTCCATTGCACTTGATGTCCATTGATGAACTATATCTGCGATTTCAGCAATAGTCACTACTGACGCAATTGCTGAATCTCTACATAGAGTGGGGAAAAATTACCGTGCAAGCAGATGAGCTCCATTAGCCTCAGCTCCACCAGTGGCAAATGACCACTGCATGCAGACCACCATCTTCGTTTAAATCAAGTGCACAAGTTTCGTGAAGCACAGATTTTATTTTCATCCCTAATCTAGGAAGAAGGGAAGAGAAGATAAGAAAAAGTCACCAGCTTTATCCTCAGCTTATTCCAAAACAAAATGGGGAGATGCCACTTGTAGAAACAGCACAAATAAAACATACGCATCAACATAAAAGCAGATAGCATGTGTTTTACATACGTAATATGACAGGGCAGGGAAGGAGTACCCACCTGTAACAAATGTAATCAAAAAGACTTTAGAATAGGAGTGACATAGAGAAAGTGACACCTAATAAGAATTCCTGGGAGGTAATGTATTCAAATGGGAAAGAAGATAAGCTTTTTAGTATTAATGGAATCACGTAGTTGAGTATTTTCTCCATCTGTGCTAACTTTGGTAATGTGAAGATGGAGTGGGGATGGTTATACTTCATCAATCCGATTCCAGAATAAGTGAACTGTTCAAATTTCCCCACCACTTCAGAGAGGTGCACAGAGGGCTCAGGAGGAATAGTGCCTACTTCACAGCCTCTGTTGTCTCGTGGTTCATGACTATTTTTCTTCAATGCTTGTGAATCTGATGGCAGGGAAGCTATTCCAGCTTAGATGAACCTGGAGCATATTTTAGAAATTTGGTTCAAGTAGAAAGTGGCAGGTTTCAAATAAAGGACCATGTAACTTGATATTCATCTCCAGAATGACGGAGTTGCTAAAGCATTTTGGGTTCCGTATTGGTCCTATTTCCCTGGCCATCCATTTCTATCTTCATTGTAAATTCTTTCGCGCCGCAGGGATGAAAGAAGAGTTAAAAAGTTACTGCCTACAGGCAAAATCTGGCTTGATGCATGGGGGCTTTTGGAAATAAAGTTTCATTGGAATACAGTCATGCTTATTCAGTTATATATTGTTTATATAAATGGCAGAGTTGGGTCTTTGTGATAGATGTTGTGTACAGTCCATACACTGTACAGTCCATACTAGGATACTGAGCCTCATCAAATTCCTGAGTTAGCAATGATGTGATTGCTGCATATACAAAGTAGTCCGTGTTAGGGAGACTTCTGAGCTGTTCGTGGGTAATTCATCTACTCTTTTACCTCTATCCTATTCAACAGTTGCTGTTTCTCTCTTTAATTGTGAGCAAATTCACTAATAAATTTTTAAGTAATTTGATTGAGGACAGAGACCAGGATCTTTCCAGCTCCCAATCTGTCTTTCCCTTTGCAGAATTCTACATGGTTTTAGTTTCTAGAAAGATGTATGTATGTGAGAATTGAAGACATGCTCAGAAATTGTAAGCAAATGTGTACTCTCAGAGTTTTGGCATTTCTTCTTTACACCCAAGAAATTTCAGTAAATCAACTATTTTATTATATCAAAATCTTTTTTAACTGGTAACAAAATTCCATAAACCTGTAGAATACTTAGACAAATCTTGCATAAGAATCATATATTTGCATGGCTACTCCCAACCTTTCTTTCTCTCTTAAATTCTCCATGTTTAAAACTAATTTCCTCTATGTCCAATCAAATTGAATCATGAAATATCCTTGTAATTGTGAATACACTTCTTAAGTTGTCATTTCTTTTGTAAAATGGTAAAAATGATAGCAGTTAAAGTTATTATGAAGATTAAGGGCACAAATAGTAAAGCACCTGAAACATGATATAAATACATAGATATGTTAGTGTTACCTTTACAATATGTGTCTTGACAAATGGAGTATAAATGAAATAAGGAGGTTAAACAAGGAGGAAAAAAACAAGGAGGTTAAAAGGAGAGAAGGAAGATTAAAAATTGGAATGTTACCAGTCATTGGACATGCCTGTAATCACAAATGTCCAGGAAGCTGAGTCAGGAAAATTACAAACTCAGAATACCCTGGGCAACTTAACAAGACTCTGACTCAAAATAAAATTTAAAAGGGGAGGGGGGCTGGGGATGTAGCTCAATAGTAGAACATCTGCCTAACACTCATAAGGCCATAAATTCAATTCCTAGTACTACCAAAGAGAAAAATTAAGAAGTTATGAAAGAAAAAAAAGGTTTAGTATATTCTAGAGAGATTTGTGCCAGAGGTAATCTTATGCAAGTATCACGACAAAATAATTGTGAAGGAGGAACAGGGGTGAGGGGGATATCCTAACACAGCTCTACATAGAGTCAGTTTTTGGATAGAGTCGGTTCTTGGACATCCGTGAACATACTAGTGGCGAGCTTTAGCAGACTTGTTACTGTGGGGCTGGCAGATGCGGAGATCAGAAACTCAGGTGGTGGTAGATGACCACGTTGCTTAGGCGTGCCAGCCCTCCATGAACTCTCATGTGGTTTGCCCTCCTCAGTCTCTTTTTTCCTTCCATGACCACAGCCATCGAAGCAGATCATTCTGGCCCATATGCCTATCCTATAATAAAGCATCATCTTGGTGGCCTGAACTGGCTTGGGGCTTCTTTCAGATGCCGTCATGTGGCATACTTACTTAAACTGTAAGTGCAACAGCCAAGCATCACAGCCAAACACTTCCACTGTTCCAATCTCTGCCAGTGTTTGTCTTCCATTCTCACTCCCAGAATGTCAGGACTTGCCCAGAACGTGGTCCTGAGTGTGTCCTTTATGGAGAAAGGACATACTCATTAAAGAAGTTCTGTGGGGTCTCTTTCAGCAAGAGTGCTGTAACTTCGTTTGAGTTACGGCATGTATATTTAAAGGTAATAAAAGTGTTTGTTCTTGACAAGCTTATTATTCCAAAGCTTTTCTATACAAAGAGAGTTCTCTTCAATTATTCTGAATCAGTGCGATTTCACAGCACTACCTGAAGAGCTGTTCTGCCAGGATATGCACCCATATTTAAATCTCATTTAGGGAAGCAATTCAGAAACTTTTGAGTGTGTGAAGTATAATAAAAATAAATAAATTCCATTCCTTCTATAGTTTACCTTATGGCCTTTATGTTAATCACTCCAAAATGTCCACAAGCATATAGGAAACCACGTACTTATTTAAAATCAAAACTGCTTGAATTCCAGATGGTTCAAAGTATATCTTAATCTATCTTGAGCAAGTCCCCTGATTCTGCAGGAACAAATGGTGGAATGTTATTAAAATGTTAATTAGTTAAATTTAGTCCCCAAGGTATAAAGAAAACAAAATTGCACCTACATGATTTTATTTTTACTGATGAGGGATAGAAATTCTGATATATAATGAAATGAGGTTATTTGAGAGGAAGAAATAAATACATGATGTGAGACTTACGTTAAAATACTCAAGAGTGTAAAACAAGTTTAACAAAATTATTGGGGTATATTTCTAACCCATTACCTGAAACTATTTCCAAAATAAACTATTTTAAATCTTATATGATAAGATTTAAAAGTTCTTTCTTTATTCAAATGGAAATAGAGATGCCACTCAGTGTGAGAGTTACTGGCTTTGAACACTTGATATTTCTTTTTCTATTTTCTAGCTATGGGTGTTGAAAGGATTGTTCACAGCCTCCCCACATCTTCACATCATTCCTAAAACCCTTCCTACATGAGGAGACTATCTTCCCGCTCTACTACACGAAGTAAAAGCACAACCACTTCCCTACTTTAAGCAACTTGAGTATAAATCTTTAGATTACAATTGTGTAATTTCAAAAGAGTAAATAAAAAGGACAAACACCGAGATACAATATATTTATTAATAAGAGTCTTAAAGGAACATCAGCATAGAGAATCCCAACTTTCCTCTAGTCATCGGGCTGCTATTGGGTAAGTGGCATTTGTGTTTATAATTCCTTCAACTGCTTCATTTAAACCTATGTTTGTATTTGATTTAATCACAAGATAAATAACAAAGTCCATTCTGAACCACATAGGTTGCTGAAAAATGGTGGTAATGGCAGGGCCAGAGAGAGTTTCTGAGTAGAGGTTTGATGTTGTTGGACACTAGGAGGATTCATATATGTAATGTGGATATTGGACAGGTGGATCTACGTTAACTAGTCCATCGTGAAACAGGCGGAGTTTTCAGAGCTGCTGCTTTTGATCAAGGTGCCTCTAGTGCTATTTGGATTTACATGGAGGATGATCATTTTGGATTTACTAGGGCTTTCCTGAGTATTTAATACCCAGTTGACATCATGAAAGTCAGAACAAAAGAGCAAGCGATAGGAAAAGGCTCTAAGCCCGGGGATGCCGTTGGTAGACTTCACGGTGCATCTGCCTGAAAGTATTTGGTCCATGACAGACTCAGCTGAGCAAGTGAGCAGTGTCGGTGAGACTCAACTATGGTCCCCCATTAGTGGTGGCTCTCAAAGCAGAAGCAAGAAAAACAATTACATTTTATTTACCATAATAAGGCATATATGACTTTAGCCATTTGGTACTAAGTTGAAGAAGATGCAATGCAAGCTTACACTTTCTATTAGGTTCAGAATTACTAAGCTGTACTTAGGACACATATGGAAAAATAGAGTGGAATTTGAATATTCCCTAGGAAAGCCATTCTCAGTTCTAGATGGTGAAGGGATTTGAGGAACAGGGAAGAGGAGAAAAATGTTTGCATCAATTTCCATATATATTTTATTCAAAAATAATAATGATGATAATGATAATAATAAATTCTTGAAGATTTTAGTACCCGAAAGTATATCCCTGGACATCCCTAGCCAGTGGTCTCTAGAGTCCACATAGAGAAGAAAGACCAGTTTATTATCTCCTGAACAATAGGTTTACTTGAACCCTGCTCCCTGTTCATGTGGAAAGTCTAAGATTACGCTTTCTATGAGAACAGGGAGATGGTTCTCTGCCTGCCAGGAGTGATGGGAGCCCAATATCACAATGCAAAATGTGAGCTAATCAAGGAAACAGCGGAAAGAGCTGGGAACACCAGAGAGACGGTGAGTTTTAGAAAGGTGGACCGAAAAGCAAATTGTGAGAAGGTATTTAAAGAAGGACAGACTTGTCTCTATTTGTAGACAGACTAAGCAAAGCAGATGGTTGCTATAGACATGTAAATTTAGGCAGCCTCCACTGCCCCAAGTTATCTCTAATCCTGGCCAATCATTGTATCAGACATCTTATCACCAGAATTCTAAGCTGAAGCACTGATCACCATAATTCAATGCAAAGATGAACTCATAGGGAAATGCTTAAATGTATTGTATAGAGGGTTGCTGTTCACTCTCTAGAGGTCATTTTCCTGTTTACTGCTACTTAATACCACAGTTTTGTTCACACAGTGGGTGAGTATTTTTGGATCTCTCTAGATCACTTACGGGTGGGCAGGTTAGACAGTTCTGCATAAAAGAGATGTGAGGAAGATTCAGCTGGAGGGGATTCCTCGGAAAGATTTTTCCTCTATGTGAAGGGAGAGACATATGGAGACACACTCGCCCAGTTCTGGCCTTTGTATGAAGTCTTGAGAGAAAATGTGAACATGAAAGAAAGAGTCAAGGGACTAGTAACAAGCTGACTGAAAACTTTTGACATCCACAGAGCAGGGATGAACACTGAATCTTCTGCCAAGTAAGAAGGTGAATCTGCGTGTATTTGAACCACCGATAGTGCATCATTCTATTCTATGACTTCACTGATGTACGCCATGCTAGGACTTCCTGTTGACACTCCCACAATGACTGTCTTTGAGTCCATCTCCAGTCAAGTGCAGGAGTAGTGTGTCTGAGTGATTCCTCTCTCTTCTGATGCCTCTTAGCATCTGCAGTGTCCCTGGTTGGCACCACTTCGATCACTCCTTGGCTTATTACCTTCTCCCAACAATAAAGATGTAAAAACAGAAGGAATTTTGAAGAAATTGGAAGTGATGTTAGGTAAATTTGGTAAATAAGTAGGTAGATATACATAAGATATTCTTCCTCAAATGTTATATAAAATAGAATTTTAAGTTTGGGCCCCTGTTAACTTTAGTTTAACTACCACACAACTCTAGAATACATCCTTGATTTCTAAACCCATGACTCTGTGACCAACACAAATAGCACAGCTCCAGTGTTTCTTATTTTAAAGTCTTATCATCTCCTCTCCCTGATGCTTCTTACATTTTCAGAAATATGACCCTTACACTTTTAAATGGCTGAGGTTGTCAAGGTTCCCAAATGACCCCTAGTTTTGTCACTCCATGTGGCTTTCCTCTGTTGGCCCAGACCATCCTACAGGGGTACTTCTCTCCACTCTTATTGCTTGACTTGCCTAGACTCCTAGGCGTTGTCTAGGATGGAAGCCCAAGAGCAGGGGATTTGGAACCCTGTTAGGTTTGTGAAAAATCACTTTTCTGAGCCCAGGATCTTGCTCGCCATCTAACTGATCACTGTTACAAAACTTCTAACAAATGTGAGTAGAGCTTATGGCATTAAACATTTTAGCTGGATAACTGCTTGGATCTCTCACTGACGTGGTCTCACCTATATACTAGCACCACCCAGCTTGAGTCTAACATGCCTTTGAACACTGCATGAAATCGGCCATTGCTCTGTTGGAGTCCACATCTGCAAGCGGGAGGTTCCTGTAAGCCTGCTCCTTTCTTCAGTCTCTGTGTCGTCAGGGAACTTCCATTCTTTCTCGTGTCCATTCTTCTCACCACCAGTTAGCACACCACTTTTCAATGCCTCTTCCAAAAGCCTAGATCCATCGTAGCACTTTCCTGGTCAGTTTTCTTCGGTGAATTCTTATTAACTATAGTATAAAATCTTTTGTTTTAGACTGCAAATTGTGACCTCCAGCTTTCTGCTTCTCGAATACTATCTCTTGCAATTTCCATGAGTGGATTCTAGGTTTTAATCTCTGTGAAACAATTCACTTTTTATATCCATGAGAAAATTTTCCCCTGTTGCAGTCATGATTGGCTAGATGATCCTTCCTCCCCCAAATTTGATCTGAATGCTGAGTCAGTGACGCACATACCCCACGAAGGCATAAAAATTTGAAGCCTCAGCTAGTGAGGTTTTCCAGAGAGAGCAGAGCAAGTACCCCAGATGATATGACTATGCCTTGAACAAGGGGGAAAGGAGATCGGTTTGGGGTTTTATCATGGTTACGGAGTCCCATGTGCATGGGCACCAGAGTTTTCATTGTTTGGCTATTCTATCAAGGCCAAAATAGAATTTCTTATCAGCCTTCCTAGAAGGGTGCTCGAAAGCTCACAACAGTCAGACATGGAACAAAATAATATATTTCTTACATCCTGCCAGGCCTTGTGTTTATAAGTTCATCTGTCTTTGGTAGATCTTATTCTATTTGGCCCTATACACTAGGAATTAATCACCTTTAATGAAAAGCAACAAGTATAAGAGTGATGAGAGAGCCTGGAATGGAAGACGTAGAGACCACTGTTAACACCTCATTTGTTTTATATTATTTTGAGATCCAGGTATAGAATAGAAGAAGTCTAAAATATTACAGAAAAAACATCTTCAAACTTCGATGAATCTCATCGATGTGAGGACAATTTACGCCAGCAAATCAAACATGTTGTACCTTATGTTTGGTCTAAGTTAGGTTTACTGTAGATTTTTCGAAGTTAAATTTTTAGGCACCCTACACTTTCATGAGAGTCTTCCAAGGCCCTATAACTTTGTATTCTTCACATTAAAGAGTTCCTCTCTGCAATCGTATAAACTATTGGCCACACAGAGCTTAATTCACAAGAGAATAAAAATGTGAGAAAATCATAGCTCCTTCTCTAAAACTTCTAAAATGCTTGTGAAGTGACAGGCATATACTCAGATATGCATACCTAAAAAAGAATATGCTCATTGCTGTGGGAAACTCAAAGGAAGTGAGTAGCAAGTGAAAGGCTATTTTCATTTGGATGCTATCCTGACTTCATGGAGGAAATGACTTTGGAGTTTGAAAAGAAATGAAAGTGTCCTGCAGTATTTTCAAAGCAGTCAACACTACGTGTTCTAGACAGAGGAATCAGTAACTGTGTTCCTGGATCAATGAGCAGTAGGAGAGGGAGTTCAGAAGGAAAGTTAAAGGTATATTCATGAAAAAGTTGTTCATGAGAAGTTGTTTATTTTTTCAGTACTGGGGATTGCAACCAGGACCTTTACACTGTGCTATGTCCCCAGCCCTTTAAAAAACTTTTTTTTCAAGACAGAGTCTTGCTGAGTCCACTGAGTTGCCCAGCTAGACTTGAACTTGTGGTCCTTCTGCTTCAGCCTCTCATCTGATGGGATAACAGGTGTGGGCTACCCTGTCTAGCCGGAAAGCCTGTTTAAATTATGTGGCAATTAAAAAATTATGAAAACATTTTCATGTACATATAGACATAGAATAACAAAAGACATAGAATATCCTCTGCAGAGCCTTCCAGGGAAAAGGAGATGCAAGTGTTGGGATAAGGTTGCTGAGTTATTCTGTGCGCCTAATGTCTTGCCCACAGATTTTTCAACTCATTACAGCTATCTGGTAGCTTTAGGCAGGAATTATTTTGTACAGCGTGTCTGATTCCCTATTGTGAGGATTTATTTGAATTATTGAAAGTAGAAATCTTGGAGACTTAATTTTTATATTAAAAAAAATCAAACTTCAAACATACTTTATCCGGGATCATACCTGAGAAAAAAATCAAAGCAGAAGGGACAGCTCGTTAACTGATTGAGTAATTAGAAATTACATGGTTTTAATCCCATCATATTCTTTTTAATAAGTGTGAGTCCTTATGGAAATTACTTTATTTCTCTGAGTCTGGAAGTATCACGATGAAAGTGATGTCTGATTTGGTATATAACAGTAGCCTGTTATCTGGAATTTCATGCTTTGAGTATGTACTATGGGCTGGGCACCATTAAACACTTGTCATTCGTTATTTTATGTGCTTTTTGCCAACTTTTGAAGAAATATTTTTTATGTAGCAGTTCGGATGAAGTGTCTTGCACAAAAACTTTAGTAATTATCAAGATAAGCAAAAGCATGGCTAAGTTAAATTCCCATTCACACTGGAGTCCAGTGAGAAATTTCCAGCACTGTGCTAGACTGCTTTGCCATACCAGGTTGCATACATGGGAATTTGTCTTTTGCTCTAGGTCACACATTTACAGTTCGTCTGCTTTCTATGGTATCCCACACAGTTTGCAAAATAATAATCCATGCCCAAATTATACTCTTCACATGAGTGTTACAATTAAGCTTTTAAATTACTTTTCAACAATCCTCATGGAATTATAATATAACCTAATACATATCCTGAGAAACTTTGAAAAAACATAAAAATGACATATATATAAAATAAAAATGTAAGTTGATAACAGGCAGACATATATTGCCTTTTTATTTCTTTTTTGCAGTTTTATCATTTTGAATCCTTCCTCATAACAAGCCCAATGCCCTTAAAATGAAACTCTACTCTTATTGGTTTTTCCTCCTTTCCTCAATATAAGCTAGCTTTTTTTTTTTAACCTTAAAGCTGACATTAGCTGGGACTAACTCAGTTTTGTATCTTTACTGACAAATCCATATTAATAACAACATCAATACTGTATTAAACCTGAACTATGGGAATAATTTGTAATCATGCCAAAATTAATAACATTGTGTATCACCCGGAGAGCCGCTCAGGGAGGAGAGTGAAATGGTTATTAACTTGGGTTATTATTGCAGCATTATGGACATTTAAATAGGCTATAATTCTAGAAATTTAAAGGTCAGTTTGATTTATTCAATTTGGTTTGTCATATGTTTGGAAAACTAATTAAAATCACAAACAACATGGTTATATACTTTGGATGGTGAGTCAGAAGCTTGCATTTTGAGTCACAATGGGTGTAGTCATTTCCTGGGAGAGGTGCATGCTCTGTATGCACGAGAAAAGACACTTTCTATGCGTGTGGTTGGGTCTAGGAAGGCAACTGGTGGGGGAACCTCTTTTTTTTCTGGATATACACCTTCTTTTCCTAGATCTCTTATATCAAAGCACTGATCCTCAAATCCTACTGTGGGCCTGGCGCTAGGGAATACAGTGCCACACCTGCGATGTGGCTTAAAGACCTAAACTGATCTTTTTGACCAAAGTCTTCTTTCTTCATCTGTTCTTCATATTCATTTTCACTGGAAACGTGTTCCCTGTGCTTTAAATAATTTTAGTCTGGAGGAGACTGATAAAGCAAATTCTCCTTGAAGGGAAACATTTTGAGTTATGATTATTTTATAACAAATATAGGAAAAGGAAATCTAGTGGGATATCAAAATCTGAAAATAGAATGAGAGATGAATGAAGAAGTTTGACAAGAGAAGATACAGATAGATAAGTAGGTAAATAGATATATATATATATATATATTTGTCATGTTAGAATGAATTGAATTAAAAAATAGATTTTTCCAACTATTATTGCAATGGAACATTACATATGCTTGCTTTTTCATGGAGTATCTACCTAATCTAACTATGGTCAAAAAGAGAACAATTCAGACATGGCTATTAATATCAATGGCAAAATGAAATGCAGGAGATAAAGTACCAGTATAATTAAAGGGCAATACATAAAGAAAATGTGAACAGGGTCTTTGGAGCATCCTAATGATATGACTGGAAGGAAATGAAATAATAGGTTTGAGACCAAATTTCAAGGTACCCTCAACATTTAGCTGCCCTACATGATGGTAATTATCAAGCTATATCTTATAGCCAAATAGCTTCTAAGAAGTTCTTAAATTATTTGGATGACAACTTTATGGTCCCCAAAGCAGAACTTCAGTCATACCAGTACTTTAGGTTAGCTTTCTTGTGACAAGAAGAAACTGATGGAGGGTGGAGAAATGGAGATGAAGGCAGAAATAGGATCATGAGGATACTAACTACTGGGTCATGTTTGTAACTGTGTTAACTGTAGAACTACTATCTCCAGAATTAATTTTCACTAAAAATAAATCTATAACTGATTTCTCAGGAGCTATTCTGTGTTCTGCTTAGCATGATTGAAAGATCCCTATGTATGATTTTTTTTTAAAATTTTATTTTTTACCAAGAGCATGTATTGGTACATTGTATACATAAGGATCACATTCATCAAAGTTATTTTGTACCTGTACATGATGTATCTTGGTTCCCCCCCTTCCCCACCCCTCCCTTCTGCTCCCCCCTTTCCTACTTATAGCAGGTTTATATATATATATATTATATTTTTCCATTTTCCCCTTTCCCCTTCCTATGTATGTTTTTAAAAGTGCATTTTAATCAACCTACACTGTATTTTAAAGCACATAGCATATAAATGGAAAGGATAGTGTGAAAGAAGATGGCACGTATATTAAAGTTTGTAATCTAACAGAAAAAAACCCTTTATATAAATATTAGAGTAAAACTAGGCATTCTTGAATAGAATTTTGAGTATCATATACTCAGAAGTCAAAAAAAATGGAATGCAAAAGAAATTACTATGGCAGAGATGGTACAATTTATTTGATGTCCATTAGAAAAGATAAAGTAAGATACGAAATTACAGTTTTCCCATTTTCAAAACACAAAGGATAGAACATCAAATTTATAACTGGTGATTAAGTGGAAGATTTTGGAAAGGTATAATCCTTAAATTCTATTGAAAGTATATTAAAATTTAAATTTACTTCATAAGAATATTTTTGGAAAAAAATAACCTCATGTCCAAGAGAATCCAAATGTCAGATACTATTACGACTGTGAATTGTGAGACAGGAGAGGCCAATAGCTACTCATTGATTTTTTTGTTAACACACATGTGTGCTTGCTGTGCACACATTATGATGTCAGGCACTGTCTGGCTGCCCTTTCAATGCTTTTGATGAAAGGTAATCATGTCAGGTTGTTAAAAGTACAAGAATGGAGGGAATTACATGATCTTAACATGCCCAAAGACTGAAGCAAAAAGAAGTCGGCCATCGGGAGAAGAAGAACAAAATTGTTTGAAGTCTTATTTGATAAAAATTCATGATGAAAGAGTTGTGATGGGCGTTGATGGACAATTAGAATTAAAGCAACTCAAGGGAAAATGCTTACTGGAAGGGTATTATGCATTGGCAACTTGTGAGATTCCCGACCACAGAAATTCGGCTCTGGATTTCTGATCCACAAGATATTAAATATTACAATGTGTGTTCATTTATTGCAATGCAGAATTCCATTAGTGAGAAGAGGTGACCCATATTGATGGAATATCCCGTGATTTACCTGTTACAGTTACTCACTTCCATGACTTTGGGCTGAGTTTTAGTGGAGCCATGTCAAATTGTACATGTTTAAGATCAGTGTTATGGATATGGGAAACATTTCCCTCTAAATACAGACTATCAGTGTGACAGATTTGAGTTGGATAAGTGTGCACTGAAATATTGTATCAGGTTGTATTGGGAAGCATGTTACCTTAGATCTAATGTCTACTCTGTTTGATTTTTCCCTTGAGTGGCACATTAACTAAAACTTATTTCACTCTGGGCTTGCTCTGGATTAAAGCAATTATTTTCTTCAATACAATGAGAACAGGACTTCACAAAAGTATTTATTAAATGAATGTCTGTTATATAAATAAATCTAATTTAAGTCAATGCTTTTCCTCTAAATTAATGCATTCCTCCAGAAGTATAAATTTAGTATATGAGCAAGTGAAAAATATTGTAAAACTGAATTTTCTATGAATGATTCCTTACATAGGTCTTCTTATCTCTTAATCAAGAATGTTTTATTTTATAGCAAAGTTATTAGAATATTAACAGTATTTAGGACTTCTGTTTCTAGATATCAAATTGAAGATTTACTGATGAATATTTGAGTAATACAGTTTTCCTCAAAATGATGTAGAAATTTAAAAATGAATATTCATTGATGTGGAAATGTGAGAGGGGAGGATTTTCCGTGAAAGGGAAAGTATAAAGTAACACTGAAATAGAGTCATGAGATCACATTTTGGGGAAAAAACTAGAGCGAAGGTGGAAAGGTTTTAAGGTCTACGGTTGAGCTAAGTAAAGGTTGAGAGTTGCTTATAAGGTATTTCATACCAGCAGTGATGACAGCTAGGAAGAGGAGGGTAGATAGCAGCATCTGACAGGTTGCTTAAGTGAGATCTCTCAGGTGAGCAACATGGCTGGTTGATTTCTGAGAACTGATCCAACATGAGGAGAGAGATCAGCTTCAAAGAGACTGACCTCCTGGCAGAGCCGGCAAGCACAGGATTTTGGGTGAGGAGAAAGGCTGTTCTCTGAGTGGATGGGGATTTCTGGGTGGAGTGGCAAGCATCCACGCTTGGAATATCCACTGGTGAGATGGCTTACTTCTCAGATCGTTTCACTATTGCAGATGTAAATATCTCATTGTCTCTAAAATTTGGATTTTTCACATACAACAGTGGAAAAAACTACAACTCCTAATAAGTAGATTGAAAAATAGGAATGGCACACTTCTGGCCAGATCCATTTTATGCCCTCTGTTTCCCTAGGAGCTGATCCAAGTGAATGGACAATCCAGTTTTACCTGCTAGGCAAGCACTCTATCGCTGAGCTAAAACCCCAACCCGCGCATCTGAATTCTTGTTGGCTTCTGCCATTGGAAAAAAAAAAAAAAAAAACCAAAAACAAAAACCTGTCAGCGTATCAGAGGGCCGGAAAAGAGAGAGGCTGGAGTGTTTATTTCCCCTTGATCTGTTGTACTGTATTTCACATTCAGGCACTGTATTCCTCTAAGGCTGTAACTACTGTGGATGACGCCTCTTCAATTTCACCAGATTTTAGTACCTTCAATTTTTCTTCTTAACCCTACAAATCTATAAAGGTCTCTGATCTTAACTCTGATACCTGTTTGCTTCATCATCTCTTGCTGATATCTAACCTTGCCTATGCTGTAAATTTCCCTTTAAAATACTCAATCTCTTCCCTACAAGGACACTGGCTCATAGAAGTATTGGTACCAGTAATACTACCATCCTCCATACTCTAAAAGATGGAATTCTAGGATAGAGTTGCTCGTATTTTTGAATAATGTTGATAATCTTTCTGAAAGCACTGATAATCCATAATTACAGTTATTAAAATTGTTTCTGGTGATGATACGAAGTAAATTGCAGGTAGAGGGTCAGATAAAGGAAGATTGAGTGCTCAAGACACTTAATTGCTTTGGTGATAATGGTTATTACATAGGTCGAGATACTGGGACAGCTTCATTTGCACTAAAGAGCCTTCAAAAAGGAATTTGATAAAAGGAACCTAAGGATTTAAACTCATAATTCAAGGCATAGATAAATAATCAGAAGGCCTGTAATGAGGCTTAGAGGGTCCCTTCTCTTTTTAGTTGCAGAAAGAGTGTGGATCAAGATTACATGTAAGTCTGAGTGCACCCATTTCAGAGTTGTGCTAGACACCAACCAGGTTTGTACTGTAGAATGAGAGCGTCGACTGGGAAAGTGTATGATATGGAATTTTGGATGAAAGCTGGGTGAACATAAATGAATCTGAGAATTTTGAATCTTCACATCCCTCTGTCACAAAAAAGAAGTCTTTTCAAAATCTGACTCTCCAGCCTGCCTCTGAGGAAAAAAGGAAATTAAATTAGCAAGATCATTAGGAGTTGACTATTCACACATGAACGTCTTTTAGTCTCATAGTTTTCCTGTACCACTTTCTGTTGTTCTAATAATATAACTAGGCAAATTCCAAACACCTACATGAAAGAAACTATAATAAGAAGAATTAATTGCAGCAAAAGAATGTAAAGGTCTTGCCAAGTTGGTTTCCAGATTGGTAGATTAGGCCAGCAAATTCAGATGGGCGTGCACACTTGAAATTCCACATTGACTGTACGGGCTTAGGCAGCCGCTGTTGAGGTGGAGAGTTAGAGTCTGAGTCCGGGAATGACTCAGTCAGGAAGGTTGTGTGCGGGGCTCGACACTTGTGTAGAGGAGTCTGAGATTTCAGCAGACACGTTTGTCATCTTTACAATGTTCCTAATCAACTACTTGATGATTCTCGGTTGTACTGTCATGTTTTTATTTGACATTTCCTGCTAGATTCCAATACAACATAGTTTATTATTTATTTTAGTAAGCATAACATAAAATTTACATGAAAGGTCCAGGAAGAACTAAAAGAAAACCAGAGTTTGTGGGAGCACATACTTACATGAGCAATTATGATGTGATATAACATTATAAGAAATAAAACGACACAAAAATATGGTTTTATTTTTAAGCGCTAAAAAATAGGTCCATGAAACATCATGAATAACACAAGTACTTACTCATATATTTGGGGGCATCATAAACAATAAAAGTGGTGCTATAAAACGTTGGGGGAGAGACAAATTCTTAGGCAATTTTGAAAAACTGGTTTTCTTTTCATATTAAGAATAACAAAACTAGTTCTACTCTGGCTTAAAATTCTACATGTAAAATAAAAGTATTAAGGGATTCATAATATGTAGGAGTACAATGTCTCTGTGATGTATAGTTGACAGAGACTTCAAAAATAAAATTTAAAAGCAGAAACCACTAGAGATGGAACAATGCAGAAATGTAGGTAAAGGATAATATGTTATGACATAGTAGGGTTTATTTTGGGAATATAATGTCGGTTTAACATTCAAAAATCAAACAACGTAATTTAACATTAATGGAACAAAAAAGATTAAAACGTGATCTTCTTAATAGGTACAGAAAAATATGTGAAAAGTTCAACCCATATTAATTTTTTTTAAAAAACTCAGCAAATTAGGCTTACAAGGGAGCTTCCTAATCTGAAAACTCTTCAGGCCACATTGTGTTTCATGGTGAAGAACTGAAAGTCCTACTCCTTAGATCAGGAAATAAGAGAAAACTGTGCTTTCACTGCTTGATTTTTGTATTGTACAGAAAAGTGCTAATCAGTGCAAAAATGCATGCCGAGGAAATAAAAGGTATTCAGAGCAGAAAGGAAGAAGCAAGGCTGTCTTTATTCACAAGAGAATCCTATAGAACATTCCTACACCTAGTAAGGGAACCTCTCTGGGTCTCAGAATACCAAGTCAACATAAAAATCTAGATTTCTACATTTGTGAGCTGAACTATTAGAAAATGAGATTGACAAGACTGTTCACTATGGTACTAAAAATGAATAACTAAGAATGAATTTAATAAACTAGATTTAAAAATGATACACTAAGAAGTACAAAACATTGCAAAGAGATATCAAAGAAGACTTTAAAATGAAGAGACGTATCACTTATCATATTCTTAAATCAAGAGACTCAATACTGTTAAGATATATGGGCAAAGAACTTACAATAAGCAATATAACTTTTAGAAAGTAGAACAAAAACTGGAAGACTTACAATACTTGATTTCCAGGTTATTATAAAGCCACTTTAATCAAGAATTGGCTTTGTATTTAAGAGCTAACAACTCACAGAAAGATGCACAGAGTAGAGTCCAGAAATACACACATATATCATATGTACACATAAATACTACATATACGTAAGGATTTATGCATATTTCCAGACACTCATAATATATGTATGTGCAAATGTACACACGCACACATTGGACAGATACATCCAATGTCAAGAGAAGATACCGATGAACAAAGAGCTGGGATAACTGAGCATCCACCAGGAAATAAATGACCTTTTGTTTTTATTTCACTTCATTTATAATAACTTACTTAAAATCCTTTATAAGTTTAAATGTAAAAGCTAAAATGATAGAACTTCTAGAAGAAAACAGAGAAAAATTACAAGATATCATGAAAGGGCAATAATTTCCTAGAACTGTCAAAAGAAACAAAAAGAAGATAAAGTTTTACGATCAAAATATAGAATAATTTTGATTTCTTAAAATGATACTATTAAAAATTCCAAGTTAAGTCACAGTTTGGGATAGAATATTTGCAAAATGTAACTAATTAAATCCTTTTATTCAGAGATATATAAACAATTCTAAAAAATGTATAGTAAGAAGACCATCCAGTAAAATTATAGTGAACTGATTTGTATAAACACTACTGTTAATATGGAAGCATAGATATCATTTAAAATCCTAATTTAATTTTATTTGTACATAGCTACATTACGGGAACTATATGGTATTTGGAAAACTAGTTACCCACATACAGAAGAGTGATGTCAGATCCCTGTGTTACACCATATAAAAAATTAACTCAGAATCAATTCAAGACTTGAATGTTTAACCAAATCTGGTAGAAGAAAACAGAAGGGGATAGTTCTCTGATTTCAGTGTGGGTGATGATTTTTTAACAGAATCACTAAAGCTGACACAAAGTAGTACATCCTATATGATAATTTATTTTTTTAACTCTTAGGATGGACAAAACAACCCCACAGTAGCAGAATGTACATCAGGAGGTTGTTCAGAGTAGGGAATGGTGAATAACTGCCAAGTGATCTTTTGGATTGATGAAAATATTCTATGTCCTGATTATGATCATGCTTCCATATATTTATACTTTTGTCAAATTTCAGCAAAGTACACAATAGGATGGGAATATATAATCGTATGTAAGCTATACTGAATAAGTTGGATTTTTAAAATATTCAAAAACTAAACCATAAACAAACCTTAAGAAATAGTTAATTTGACGAAGTTAAAATTGTTTGCATTCAATGAAGAACACCATACACAAAGATAAGAAAAAGTGGCAAAGGGTTGGGGATTTCACTCAAGTGGTAGAGCACTTGCCTAGCAAGCACAAGGCCCTGAGTTCAATCCCCAGGACCCCCCATCACCAAAAAAAAGGAGCACAAGTGACAAAATGGGGAAAATCTTTACAATATCTGTACGTAGTCATGCATTGGTGGGATATGTATGTATATAGTGCAAGTCATTTAGAAAGAACAGGATTTTAAATAGAAAATGTACAAAACATAAACAGGAAAATAATTCAAGGAACTAAAATACAGGTGAGGGGCTGGGGATTTAGCCCAGTGATTAGAGTACTTGCCTTGCAAGCACAAGGCTCTGAGTTCAATCTCCAGCACCACAAAAACAAAAACAAAAACAAAAACAAATAAAATACAGGTGAAAAATGCTCAGATTCATTGGAAAACAGTGAGTGTAAAATAAAATACAAAATGTGAGATATCATTTTGCACCTACTGAAAACAGTAAAAATGAGAAAAGCTAAGTAAGCTGAAATACAGCATCAGGCACCCTGGTGATGGAGGAATCTTCCTGCATGTTTAATGAGCAAGTCGATGGTGGAGGTGTGTTGGGGAGAAATGACTGGCCTGTAGGATACGAGATTTCCATGTGCGACAGAGGTAAATTATGGTCTCCTGCTAGGGACTTTTCCCTTATGTATTCGTATATTGCTGGTGGCTTTTTGTTAACACTAATGGCATGACACTTCTTCATTCAGCCCTTATAAAGGATCTTTTTCTGCCTCTGAATTTTGTTTTTCTTGGACTAAAATCTGCCTGCCGTGAAGAATACCTGCTATCTTAGTCTTTGTATTAGTCTGCCTTTGTCTAAATTTGTCTATATTTTATTCTCCATCATTTCAAGTTATATAGTTACTGGTGTTTCTTTTTCATTCAACAGAGGTTTGGGGTCCATTTTATAACCTATACCGGCAGGTTTTTTTTTTTTTTTTTTAATCTACGAATGCTTAACTGATTTAGTTTCAAGTTTATTGGAAAAAACTGATCTATTTGGCAATTGATCTGCCATTTACTTTATAAAACCAATTTTAGTAGCTTTTATTCTTTTTTGTTTCACTCTTCAGTGAATGTTTTCTCAATGAAATAGTAAAATTCCTCTAAGGGAAACTAAAGATGACTTGAAAAGGTGGAAATCCACTTCAAGGTAGAACTACTCACAAACATAAGCCTGTGTTTTTTAGAAGGATGTTTCCTTAAATTAAACTGAAAATCAACATGACTTTAATAAAATACACTCCGATTTTTAAATCTATTGGCATTTAGTTTTCACGGAGACTTTAAAGAAATAAGAATAGTGGGAAAATCCTGCTTAAAAGTAATAATTATTGGGGCAGAGAGTATAGCTCAGTAGCAGAGAACTTGCCTCGCATGGACAAAGTTATGTGTTCAATCCCCAGCATTACACACATGAAGTCATATTTATTATGAATGTACTTTTCTCTGATACATTGCTTTCAATCTTACAGTCCTGTTTTTCAGAATTTGCCAGTTTTAGCCCTTTTAAGGCATATTTCTAATAAACTCCTAAAGTCTACATGTATTTCTTATTTTAGTTTACCCATTTTGACATTACCAATTTCTTGCTATCATGGGCTGGAATTTAGGGCTTTTCCCTACCTTCTTCTATCCTCGCCACCCTCCCAGAGTAGTTATTTAGCTGGTTGTAGACCTCAGTAATATTGTGTGCTTGGTCCTTGGTTAAAAGTTGTGTATAGTAGAGCCAGTTCTGTGTGTTAGTTAGATATATATTTTCTTGTATACATTTGTTTTAACATAGAAGTTTCTAACAGATTCTTTTTTTCTCCCCGTGAAATTTTTTCCTGCTGTTGTTCATGTGCTAATAATAAAAAATTCACTGTCAATTATTATATCAGTTGCCATATTTTTCCCATCCACCTTTATTTCAGAGGTCTTCTGTTATTTCGTTGTGTCCTGAGCTGGGTCTTCACTCGGCTTGTGTGCAAGGCTGTCAGCTTAGTATGTATCTTGAACGGACTCCTGGGTTAGGCCCCCAGTTTCTTGCTTTGATCCCTGATTTTACTGGAGCTAATATTGTGCTGTAAGGTGTTTCTAATACTAGAGAAATCTCACATGCCAGTATTGTATGTTTTGTCTCTTGGACTATTCAGTTTCTCCAGATAACTTTGTTCTAAATTGCAGTCCCTTAGGGGCTGGGGATTTAGCTCAAGTGGTTAGTGTGCTTGCCTAGCACAAGGCCCTGAGTTCAATCCCCAGCACCCCTCTGAAAAAAAAAAAAAGTTAAATTGCACTGCCTGCGATGGTGCCGATTCTAAGGTTGAAGATCCTCACGTGTCAGAATAAGCCTGTTTACTTCCAGGCTCCAGCATCCCCACCCTAAACATCTCCACCACTCACTCCATTTTAGCTGAGAACAATGTTCTATTGTGCCTGTGGGTGAATGTCAGGATGCCTTCGCTCCAACTCAAGGAGGGAGAATAAGCAAAAGAAGAAGGGGCAAAGAGTGGAAATGTTACTCTGCTCACTTGTTTGCTTCACAGAACTTCAGTCAGCCTTTTTGTTGTCTGCTCCAGCTCTCACATCTGCACTTTGGCATCTGAACTTCCGCTGAACTGTAAGCCCTTCTCTCCTGCAGGCTGAGTGGCCAGCCAGCTCTGTGTAGTCCAGTACTCTCTGGATTTTCCCAGGTGACCAAAGTTTCATTCCTCTGACTGCATCTGATGACACATTTCCATTCACTTTCAGCTTCTCCAAGTCCCTGCACTCTGTCACCATTTGTACCGCCCTTCCTTGCTGTGATTATTGGTTTATTTCTGGTCATACCTCAGAGCTTTCCTTTCAGTGTTTCGGTGGCGATTTGAAAGCATTGTGCAGGGAGAGCCTTCTGGGTATTCAATCTTGTATGGAAATCTTTAATGTCTTATTATATGGCGAAGTAAGTCACCCCGAATACTCTTCTCTTTCTAATTTGCCTTGGCTATTATTCTCTATTATTTATCCACATGGAGTTTAGAATCATTTTACCAAGTTCAAAGAAAAAAAATCCAATTGGAATTTTAATTGGAAATGCATTAAATTGATTAACTTAGGAATGATTGCTTTTTATTTTTAATTAAATTTCCAAGCACTGTTTTTTTTTTACTTTGCTAATTATAAATTTCTAAATTTATTGCGTTTTTGTCAGAATCTGGTCTCTGTAATTTGTTCTTTTCCAAAGTAGCTCAGTAGATAAAGTTATGACCCGGTTCAGAGCTTTGGGGGTCTGGACCAACAGCACTGGCAGCTCCTCACAACTATTAAAAATGCTAAATTTTTCTGCTATTCTAATCCTTGAGTCGGAAATTTTGTGTGTGGGGCTCACTGAGACCTCCACAGGACTTGGATGTACATTCACATTCAAGAACTGAATTAACATCTGACCAGCCATGTAACATTGGGGAAGAGTTTGAAGTCCAAATGTTCAAATGTAAAATGGATACATAATTGCATAAACTTCATAACCTTGTTTTTATGAATAAAAACACTAATACACATGAAACAGTATTTGTCTTGTGTGTTAGTTACCTTTCTACAGTCAATGGTTTGTAAGAGAGTGGATTTCATACAGAACATTTATGAGTTACAATATTCACCCGTAAGCAAATGTAAGAAGAGTGCTGAATGTCCATCTATGCACCAGAGACCCAAAAGATCCAATCAAGGGCTGGGAGCCCGCAGCACTGTCCATGTGTGTCATCGTCTGCAGATGATGGCTGAAGAAATCTTTACTGGAACCAGGACACGATGCTCGCAGCAGAGATGAAGACCAGAGCACCCCAGAAGCAATAGCAGCTGTCCTAGAGGACGGCAAGGTCAGAGCTCCTTCTTCAGCAAGAACAGCAGAGTTCCCTTCAGCAGAACCAGCCACAGCAGAGCTTCTCCTGGGAAACAGCCTGCAACCATCTTCTGCTCCATTCTCCTTTATGTTGCAAATGCAACAATCCTCAGGTGGATCCTCTATGCCCAGAACCACCAACTCAGTCCAGCTGGACGTTCTGGCTCAAGCTGACCACAATTAAAAGTTCACCACTTCTTGTGAATGCAGAATGATTACTACTGATCACTGTAACTACTACATTGGTATTCTGTATTTTTTTCAAAATGGTAATTTCATGCATGTTTCTCTAATTTTCACTGTTAAGTAAGAAACTACCTTTATGACTCACCTTTTAGAGGCTGGGAAATATGACTTTGAGCCATTCAGTATAACATTATTTTTACCCTGGTATGGAATGAATTCTCTCCTCAACAAAATTCAAAAGTTGAAGCTCTAACTCCCAATGTAATTGTATTCGGAGATAAAGCTTTTTGGAGGTTATTAAGGTCAAATGAGGTAAGAAATGCACACACACTGAGGAAAGGCCATGCGAGGGCATAGCAAGAAGGGCCATATCTCCACCAGGAGGACAGGCCACAACCTAACCATTCTGACCCCTGATCTCAGACTTCCAGTCCCCAGAATTGTGAGAAAATACATTTTTATAATGCAAACCACACAGTAACAATCATTACGATTAAATTATCCTTTTTATACTATTTTGTTTCTAGAGAAACTATTAATATATGGGCTCTGTTTATAACTATTTCCAACAACCCTTGACTTAATGTCATTTGAATGGCTTCCTCATTATTTTCTATTTCTTTACCTTTGTGTGTCTTATTATAGTTCTGTCATTTTTCTCCTCAAAGAGGTTATATGCATATCTGAGAGGACCATTACAAATGAAAGACAACGTAGCTGTGTATAAAATTTTTGACTCTCAAATTTTCTCAATAGTGTGCTGCGCATTTGTGAGTCCACCTGTCCCTCAGCATTTTGCTTTACAAATAAGAGATTGAGCGGCAATGTAATGTTTACAGCTTTGAATATTGTCTTTTGTTTCCATGTTTTTCTTAGCTTTGTAGACTGAACAGAAATTGTCAGATGTGGATCTAAATGTAAGTTCTTTCACTAATTTTGCTCTAAAATCTATGGACTTTTCAATCTGTACACATCTTTCTAGAGCTAAAGGAAGATTTACCTCTTAGGGTCTCATTCATGTTTTCCTCTGTATTAATTGTTCCCTTTTGTTCTTTAAAATATTCTCTATATGTTCACTTCTGACCTGTTTTGGATTCTCTCTGTAAGTTATCATCTGTCCGACTACTCTCATCTCTGCCATCTGTGACAGTTGCTCAAGTTTATCTTTCGAATCTGTGACTGAGTCTCTCTCTGTTTAAAATCAGTTCTTTTCTTTCTACCAGTAATCCTAGTACGTCAACCTCATTGGAGTAAGGAATGCCCAGCGGCTTAGCAGGACATGCTCCTGGGTGGCTCACGGAGGTGTGACCTTAGTTACCAGATATGGTTTCTCATCCAGTCCTCTCTGGTGCTATGGCCCAGTTCTGCTTCCACCTGCCATGAACTAAGCAGCCTTACTCCACCACCCCCATTCACCATGATGTCTCTGCCCCAGAATCTATTGATCATGTACTGAATCTCACTAAACTCTGTTAAATTAAATCTTTTCTCTTTTAAATTGTAGGTGTTGGGTATCGTGACTCAGCAATGGAAAGACTGTCTAATGCATAAATTTTAAATTTAGGTGGTATGTGCATTGAATTATTAATCTTTCTCATGGTAATTTTGTAGAATTTGCATCTTAGCCTGGTATTCATCCGTTTTTTTTTTTTTTTTTAAAGAAGGAACCGTGCAATCTTGTATCCTATTGAGAAAGCTAATCTCTTGAATCTATCAGAGATAGTTTCCAGAGGTTTTTCCATCTAGGTTCTTTTCTCGATTTCTATTTTCTCACCCTGGAACAAGTGAGATTTAGCTATGTATTTCAGAACTAGCTATAAATACACATTGTTTCACATTTTTCTTGGCTTATTCAGAACAGTTTGGTCCCCTCTTTTGACTTCCCATCAGCCAGGCATTTATTGCATGTTTCTGCCACAGAATCTACATTTGCTCCTTCTCATGTTGGCTTAGTGACCTTCCAAGCTGGAAGACCAATAGAACATGAAATTGCCATTGTGCCCATTAATCTGCATTCTTCTGACCTTGCTCCACACAGAATTTTTTACTCGTAGAGAACTTTATTCTCTATGTTAAAATGTACAAACATAAATGCTTAAATGTGTTCTATAAATTTCTGACTACCAAATGGAAATACTCTTGAGGAGAAAGTCCCTGAATGCTTCAAACATCAGTGTGTCTGCAGACGAGTAGAAATTATGCAAGTGTCTCATTTCAATCTGATTTTTAGCCTGATAAAGGCTGAGGGATGAGGTGACTTTTTGTGTTTATACAGGTGATTTTACTTTCATGATTTAGAGATCTCCAGGTCCTGAGGTAAAATCTGGGCAGGTTTTCCCTGATGCGACATTTTAAAGAGGAGAGTGGTGTCCAGAAAGGTTAACCGACTTTATCAAGGTCATCCAGTAAATAGTTGATTTGGTCTGAACTCAGCACAGTTGTCTTTAATAGAATTCTAAGTTGCCTTTCTTAAGACAAGTTGGTTTAGTGACATATCTAAAGATACCTTCATGATCGGAGTATTAGCTCAACACACTGAAGAGTATTTACTGTCTAAGAAATAATATGTAACATTTCCCGGATGTTGTATAAAATAGCAGCATGACTCAAGTTATGTTTACCCACAGGTTATTTTTCAACTAGAACTTCAGTGCAATGTATTTCTACCTCATACTAATGTCTTAATTGCATTGTATCCTATTCTGACCTTAAAGTTCTTATTGTTTCCATGTCTCTACCTGGCCCTTCCTCACTCTCCCCTGTGTGCTCTGGTTCTTGCTTGGGCTTGACCACCCACAATTCTTCTTGGCACAGGCTATGTTTTACTCAATTGTTCTCTAAAGCTACATAGCATTAAAAAAATAAAGCTACATAGCATAAAACCAGTTCTCTAAAGCTACATAGCATTAAAAAAAATAAAGCTACATAGCATAAAACCAGTTCCGCAGGAAATGTTTAGTTGGTAGCTCTATCTAGGGTACTATGCTCAAATAGCATTTTCTCTGGAGACTACTTACAGGAAGATTAAAATTTAATTAATAATGTAATACTTTCTGCATTTCTTTTAAGATGGCTCAAAATAACTTTTGTTTACCTTTTTGTTTCCTCTCCTGCATAGACAGTTTTTCACAGATATTAAGGTTTCTTGTTCAGCAGACATTTCATGAGGGTTTCCTGTATTTTCACCATTGGGCCACTCTATTGGGAAACACAAAACCATACAGTACAGTTTTTGTTGCCAACACTATCTGATGAGCAACACAGACATGTACGTAAATTCTCTCAATCAACTCTGTGCAATGCTCCGTTAAAGTTATGTACTAGAAGAGAAACAAAGAGATCAAGCAATTTATGTAGGGAAGTGTCAAACTTTGTAGCCCATTCCTCTTGTAAAATCCAGTTCAAGAGCCCAGTCCCCAAATACTAATAAAGTCTCCACTCTCTAGGCACTTGGAGAAAGAGACAGGGAGAGAGAGAGACAGAGAGAGAGAGAGAGAGAGAGAGAGAGAGAGAGAGAGAGAGAACCAGAGAGAGAGAGTGCACCTCACTTAATTCAGTCAATGATGGTATCTGCGAGCCTAAGGACATTCGGACCTCAAAAGGACATCACTTGACCATGACAATGGCATAAGGGATAATGAACAACATTTTTACAATGATGAAAAACTAAATCCCTTTCCTCTGTCCTTCTGAATTTATTTTGACTAGCTGTTGAACAGGCGTTTCATAGATTCAATACATCACAACATATTAAGTGCTCCTCAGCTGCTACTGCTCCTGCCGCCCTGCTGTGGACCGTCTCTTTCTGTTTGCATCTTGCCTGTCCTCCGTGCATATAAACTAAGTGTCTCTAGTTCTGCTCTCAGAGTGTACCATGCCACACAACTGAGATTTCAAGAACAAATATCAACAGTGGCTAAGCCAAACATATCTTGTCAAGAGAGTGCCACTGCAGTGTAAAGATTGATTTGTCGAGGGAGGTCTTGCATATAAGTAGATGTGAAGGCAAAGACTGAGGTTAACAAGTTTCCACTGCAGGAGTTTATTTATAACAAAATAACAAAAGGACAGTTCTGACTCTACCAATTACTTTCCATCTCCTCCTGTATCCATTGCCTAGCAGCTTTATTCATCACCAGAAATTGAGCCAGTGCAAATCCAGGTAGAGCGCTATAGACAAAAAACTTGCCCCCAGGACTTACAGTGTCATTTAGATGAGGAAAACTTCATGCCGGTCAGTGCTGTTTTGGAGGGCTCTTTGTGCCCACTCAGACCTTAGATGCACAGAAGGCATAAATAGGAAAAAGAAATGGAGTTTATATATGAAGCACACGAGAGACCAGACCAATAGACATCACACTAAACAAATTATGTAGTAAAGAATACTTTGCACATGCTTTGAACACTGAGCGCTGTGGTCAGAGAAGGGGCACATTAATTTGGCCTGGAGCAGTCAGGCAAAGCTCAACCTAAGCAGAGGTAACTGAGACAGAACTTGAGGAAGCAGCAGGTTAGTAGCAGGCTGTGGTTGGTTATATGTTTCCATGTGTACGCAAACTGTTATTATCTACATTTTTCAGGTGGCAGAATCAGGGATAGGGCTGATAACTTGACACACAGAGACAGTAGGCAGACATGGAGATGACTTGATTAAATACTTATCCATGCAACACATATTTATCACATGCCCTAGAAGATAGAACAACTACACTGCGGAAGATTCAGTTTCTACCCCAAAGAAGTTCACATCTAGTACGCGTTATGATTTACATCTCGCTGTTCCCCCAAAGCCTCACGTGCTGTTAGGTGGGGCTTTCAGGAGGTGGTTGTATCATGGAGGCATGGTGGTCATCTGTTATTAGCCCACTGATGAGTTTATAGCTGACTTGCTGTTAGCAGGTGGAATCTGAGCAGATGAGGCGGGTCAGTGGATACTTATCTCTTCCTTTCTCCTCCCTTCACACTTGCTCTGCTTCTCAGTCACCATGAAGGCTCTTTTTCTCTGCTATGCTCTTCTGCTATATCCTCTTGTCTTGGAACCAGAAGACTATGGACTAAAGCCTACTCAAACTGTGAGTCAAAATAAACCTATCCTCCTTCAACTTGTGGGTATCATGTATCGTTTCTCGGCGACGAGAAAATAACTAAGACAGTGTGGAACACAGTGACAAGCATTTAGTCAACTATAAGAAGATGAGGCAACTACTGTAATGTCATGGGAACTTAATTCAGGGACATCTGAGTTTGGACATAACGGAAGGCTTTCCATGGAAGCTGATATCTGGGATGAGAGAATGTGGAGACAGGAGGAAGGGCAACATGGATTCAAAAAGTTCCGGCTTCTAAAAAGCTAAAAGACCTAACATTTTGCACTTAAATACACTTTAGATAAAAATTGTTTTCCACAAACTTCACTGTTAAATGTACTTTCCCCAAAATGGCCACAAGTCATGGCCAGGGTATAGGATCTGTCAAATGTCAAACAGCAGCTGGCACATTCTGTCCAAGAGCAGGGCTTCAGCGTGCACCCCTAGGCCTTCAAAGTCTTTGTAGGAAAATTGTGCCACTAACTTGGGGCCAGTCAAATCAGAATATTCTATATTCTATCAGTCATTTTTTGAATAGCGTAACACCTCTTCAGTTTTGAGGGAGGGGAAGGAGAGGGAAAGGGCCCAACTATGGGAACAGGCTGTACCATCGTCTTGTCTCCAGCTGATCTTCTATACCTAAAAACTGAGCTCAGTCATGCCCAATCAACTCTCAAAGTGTGTCCTTTAGCAAGAGAGGATTGGGGGAATGTGTGGACAGCATCTAGTTTCTGGCTAGAGATTTTTGATCATACAGTAAAAGAGAAAAAAACTAAACTACAAATTTTTACAGAATTGCCCGCACAACATGTCCCTCATCCTCCTCATAATCCCTATACCAATGTTTTTACAACCTAGAGGGAGCCATAGGTATTTTTTTTTAATTCTACTTTACCTAAGAACCAACTCATGATCCTCGTTTTTCTTCCAGTTTCAATTTCTTCCAACTTTGCTCTAAATGATGGCCTCTGGCCTCCCCCAGGGTGTGCCTGATTTTCTTTCTAACTCACCTAAACGCCATTTACACAAAAATTCTGCCCGCCTGGCTTCTTCAAGTCCTCAGGATCAGCAATAGCATTTTGCCCTCCTTCCTAAATATCTGTTGATGTCTTGTGTTTGGAATGCCTTAAGATTAAATACTTAATTTACCAAATTTTTAAAAGCAGTTTAATAGTTTGATAATTATCTTTTTAAAATATGTGGTATTTCTCTGATATCTTTGTATAGTTTGTATCTTTTAAAACAAATACCATTCTCTACTTCTCCTACTGATAACTTGGAAAGATAAAGAGATAATTATGAAGTAGCAGAGTTTAGAATTTTTTTCAGTATTTAGCACTCAGAGGTTAAACCACATTGAAGATGAAAGAGGATTTATGATACAGCCAAGAATGCATGTATGAAAAGCTTCTAAGTTGAGCCCAGTAATTTATAGAAGAGATTTATAATTTAAAAAAAATACTGAAATGTATATATTATGCAAAACATAGTATATACACATAATGTCACAAATTATATATTAATACCTGTCAATTAAACTGTGGAAATATCTGTTATGTGTAAGAGTAGTATTTGTAAAAATGCATAAAAATGTCTTAAAATAATTACTTAATTTCAGATTTTTAAAGTAGTTCAATTGTTTTGATAATTATCTTGTTAAAATATGTTATATTTCCTGATGCCCTTGAATACAGTTTGTATCTTTTAAAACAAATACTGTTCTCTACCTCAGACAGTTTTCAGTTTGCTTCTAGAATTAATGACCCTACAGTTGGACTTTTGAAGTTCTTTTGAACATTTCTAAATTTTTCTGTTTCTTTTCTTATTCTGAGGCTATTCCCACACCTTTTAAGTGTGATTTCAAGCTTTTCATTTTAATTTGATGATGTCGATCTGCTTTGGACTTGGATAGTTAAATGTCACTCATGTAAAATTTTGTCATCAGGTGTCAACAGATCATGATGAACCAGGTCTGGAGTCAAGTGTCTGGATATGATATCTGATTTCAGCAATTACTATGTAAACAGATGAGTTGTCATTCTGTGTTATTCTGTGGAATTCCAGATTTTTATTTCTTTCCTTAGAATTCTAGGTTGTCATGAGATTGGTATTGAAACAATGGATTACTACTATTGTCATTGTTTAGTGTGAAGCACCTTTGGTTTACAGGACATGGGAGGCTATAGAATCTAGAGATAGTAGGAAGCAAAGGCTCAATGAGTCATTCATCCTGTTAGAGTTCATCTTCCCCTTATTATAAAGTGAAGATGAAACAAAAGCCAACAGGTAGCTTGCTGCTATGACTTGAAGACAGGGTTATAACGAAGTCATCAGAAGGAAGTTGTTTTTTCAAATAACCATTCATTTTTCTGTTCTGAGGCTTGTGAACTGGAAGATAAGTTTACCTTTGACACTGGGGCTATTTGGACCATGTCTGTCTTTTTTTAAAGCCCCAGAAATGATTGCTCATGTAGAAACAGTGCCAGACAAGAGAACGTTATCTTGATCTGTATTTGGTTGTAGAGGAATTAAGGTTGGACTCTTTTAGAGGAAATCTAGAGCAGTTACAAAGACTCGCACTCCCCTGAGAATGAATGGGTTGAGTGCAATGTGTTTCCAGGGTGCCGGTACACAGTGAGTTCTTGACTCACAAGAGAAAGCCAGCTGTTGAGTTAATACTGATTCTTGAAAATAGCTCATTCACTGATGTTCAAAACTACAGAACTCCAGAAGCCATCAAAATTCTGCAGAGAAAAGAGTGCAGTAAAAAATTTAAAAGAGAGAAGGCAATGGAGTAAGTCTGAAGCTGCATTTCTTTGCTTCACATAGGACTAAGAACTGTCCTTTCCCCCTTACTTTTCATATTTTGTATTATTAAAAAAATCAACAAGCACAGAATACTGCTAGGTTTAAAAATTCTGCCTTGGAAAAATGTTTCTTACCATGTTCTTTCAGAATAGAAAATTGAGCTCATTCCTTTTCATCCAACTGTTGAGACTGCTTGCTGCTAAAGTGGGGCCTTAAAAAATTCCACAAGAATGGGAAAGGGGAAACACAGAATATTGTTTCTACTGAATGGGATACATTTTAAAATTATTTCTTACTTGTTTACAAGCTACAAATCACCTGGTCTTGCTGAGAAGTTCTTTGGGCGAGGGACGTAGGAGCAGAAGTATTCATATTCCTTCTCTGAGTTGCAAATCTCCTTAGGAAGAGAAGATTCTTCTATATGCAATAGATCATAAACAAAAGGCAGAGTTTTCATGTAGGCTTATTACCTGCTTGATTAGGTCCCAGTACTTTGCTTTTTTATTATTCATTCATATGTTCATTCATGCAAACACTCAATGAACATGAATTGAGGACCCATAAAACGTAAGGTACTTAAATGTCCAATGTTTTGAATGGCAAGAACCAAGTCAAGGATGGCAGTGATGAGCTCTTACTGACTCCATAAACTGCTTCCAGACAAACACAAGTGACCCGAGTCTATTGGCTCTAACTTCCAACAGGCCAAGTCCTTGGTTAAATTCTGGTTTAAGTAAGCAGTTTTTTCATCCCATCGCACCATGAACCCCATCCTCCTTCCTACTCCTCAAAATACATACAAAACATCCCAGATAGTCCCACCATGAAAGACATAACTGGGCAATTCCTGTTTCTGTCCTGAGGTATGGTAGTCATTAACAGATCTGGGGCACCCAGGATACCTGTGGTTTCATTTTAGGATTTCCTATTACTAAGAATAGTCCAAGAGTGCTCAGGAGTAAGATACTGAGGTTTAAAGTTTCATGATTTTTTTCTTAGCTTTTACTTTTATGAACAAAATAAAATGAAGTCTAAACAAAGTTTATACTAAATATTTTTTAAGTAGTAGTACTATGGCCCTAATCTATTCTAATTTTTCCATTCTAATTGGATATAAAGAAGTCAAAAATCAAGCTTGAGTTCTTATTTCTAATTGGCTGTAAACTAGTGAGCATGTGCTTTTATTAAACCTCACCCATCAAGAGTATCTGTCTTCACAAAATCACAAATTCAACACATTATAGCTGCACCCAGATCTGCCCCTTGTCTATATCTCTAACTGCAAAGCCAATTAGATTCATGCACTGCTGTGCAGTTTTGCTTTCAAATTCACAAACTGTAGTTCTGAGAAGATAATGCAAATGCATGACTATTTAAGTTTTTTTTTTTTTAATCTCAATGGAAGTCCTAAGTCATAATGCGCATGCAAGTCCCTCGAGTCTGTCTTCCCCGGTGAATTCTGTTTTACCGGACCTTTTAACTCCTGTTATCTTTCTGTTACCACAATCACTATTGCCTACAACTTTTCCTCTTTCCTGAACTACCATGTCTCGGAATGGTCTGTTGTATAGTTGCAGTTTAATTAAAACACTACTTCATTTCTGAGTATCTTTTACAGAGTGGAGTCATTGGGCTGTGGTGGGGATGCCAGTTTTGCATTAAGATGTAAAATGGGTCAACTTGATAGTGGTTCTCTACAATCCTTAATCCTGCAATCTTTTCCACAATGACGCTTGTTGCACATCATCCTTCTTGTAGAAATTTGGCAGAGTTTGTGTCCCATTCTAGGAGTAAAGCTCCCGAACGCAGGATCTGTGTTTCATATTTTTTCATGTCCATTGCCTCCTGTCCCACCAACTAATCAAACTGTTTTATGCATTATAGGGGCTCACCAAATGCACACTAAATAAATGGATTCTAGCTATCTCTTATCATTTCTTCCCTTGCTATCACAGATTGGGAGGATACCCCACACCCGCAGAGTGAATGAATTGTGCTTCGTGCAGCTCAGACAAGCTCTGGCTGAGAAACACAGAAGCCCTTGGCCTGTTGTGAATGATGCTGAGGAACGTGTCTTGTATCATCAGTGAGGGGGAGGTACTTGCCACTTTCCTGGAAAGTTTCTATTAGCCAGGACAAAATGGCCCATAATCCTCAATTGCAATTACTCATTTCCCACTTAAGAAGGACAAGGTGAAGTGCAGAAAATGTGTCTCTATCAAAGAGTTGGTAATATAGGAGGTAAAGAAATTAAACAAAACCAAATAGATAGCTTATTGGTAGGAAAGCGTTTAGGTTCAATTCCAACTGCCAGGCCATAATATCTGACTTTATATTCTGCTCTGGACATGAAAATTACATTTGTGATCTTTATTAATATAGAAAACAATAGATGAGCAAATCATTTATGATTAAATAGTTTAAAATTCAGAGAGCAACCTGATGATCTCCAGGTTTATGAATTATAATATTTTTATGAAGTGCTTAAAGAACTTAAGCAAAACGAGTAACAAAATATGACTTAACAAATAAAAAGCATATCAGGTGTGGCTGACAGAAGAGCTTCTTCACTGTGTATTTGTGTCAGTGTCTCTTCCCTTAGACCAAAGATGAGGGACTTTGGAACAACTTTTTTCCTTCTACCTTTCTTTTTTGTTCTACGTGGTCTCTTCAATAAAGAGAAAAGCAACCAACTAGTGATTGTGGCCAGGGTCTACCCCGGCTCTGCCTGAGGTCCTCCTGTCTCCTTGACTGTCATCAGGATGGGGGCTGGTCTCCCTCTTCCTCCTTTCTTATTGAAACTCTCGTCCTTTTCAGGGAAGAACCCAAGTGTCAGCCTCTCACTCATCAGTGGTGAGTGAATTAGGCCCATGCATTCCTGTGGACTGAGTTGACCACTCATAATTGCTGATCAGATAATATGCCCTGTATGCATCCTCCAACTTGTTTCTTTAAGCATAGTTACCTGACACTCTGTTTATTATCCACTGTTTCAAAATAATTAGTAAAGCTGAAAGATTTGGTCTTGCTATAGCTGGTTATTCCTGTGCCTATTCTCTTTCTAGTAAAACATTAGTGAGGAGAAAATGAGGCAATTGTCACCTCTAATCACAAACCCTTACATATGGCTAGATTTGAATGAGTCTTTTTTTTCAAGTTAATTTTTTCTGCACGTACTATAATTTTAAAGAGGATATAATTTACTGAAGAAAAAGTAAAATATAAGATTTTTAAAAGGAAAAAAAAAATTCAGAATCAGTCCACATTGAGCTTAATTTCTAATCCCTCAGAGTTGAAAGTGAGTAGGAGATGGGTGTGGTGAAAAAGAGAAGGAAGGACATTCAGTACTCTTCTACACGTGGGAGCACCAGTTGGCTGCTGGAACGTGATGAGATCTCAGGATAAGAAGCAAAACCCAGATGATGTCTGTGGTTGTATGTTAAACTATATGAAACTCTTGTCAATAGTTATACAATTTTCCTCCTTCCCCTTCTTTCTTGAAGATATATTCACTCTGAATTCTGCCTCTATCTTACACTTGTATGTGTGTGTGTTTTGTGTGTACATATTGTGGCCAGTACAAGTAGCCCTAAACCAAATACTGCTGGCTATAAGCATTATAATATATTGAATGTGTTCTTTTGTGACTTAATTTTGTTCCATGCTATAACTATTAGCTATACTTATATTGTAGTTTAGAGATGTAATTTATTTTTTCTACTCACTGTATAGATTTTCATTGTTTTTGCTATTATAAAAATGCTGTATGGCCATTCTCATACATATTTCTTGGTATACATGTGCAATTTCTCTGAGTTACTTACCTGAGGATGCAATTCCTTGCTCTTTGAGTAGACACAAGTTTAGGGATAATGCCAAATTGTTTCTCAAATTGGTGGTAAAAATTTATGCTTTCTTTGGTAATCGTTTCTAGCAGTTGCTTAGATACAGACACTAAACAGGTGAAAGAATAGGTTTAACTAAACTGAGGGTTTGTCCACTTTGTTAGTCTATTTTCTTTTCTAAAACATAATACTTGAGTGTCGGTGATGTATAAAGCATAGGGGTATATCTGGCCCAAGAAGTCTAACATTGTGATGCCAGAATTTGATTAGGACCATCGTGCTATGCCACACAACGGAGGAAGAAAAGAAGGGTAGGACCTCACACATGTGCAAGGAAACATGAGGGCCTGGACTCTTATAATGACAACTTTAACCTATTCCATGATAATGGCAATTCAGAAAGGTGGTGCCCTTGTGACCTATACACCTCCATTAGTCCCTGTCCCTTCACAGTCTTAAAATGGCAATGAAATATCAACATTACTTTTTAAAGGGGATAAACATTTAAACTAAAATAACAGTGGATATGATAGAAGTTGTAGAGGAATTAAGATTTTATCAAATAAGTGATTTTAATAAAGTTACCTAGAAATTAAGCGAGGTAGAGTATGGTATAAATACCTGTATAAAACATGGACAAGAAGGAATGATGCGAGATCCATGAATTCATAGTCAATTTACCTTTACTCTAGGGGTAGGTGGGGAGCAATTGCACCCTTGAACATAGAGCAAAAAACAAAAATCATAAAAAGGAAGATTTAGATTGTAGACAAGGGAGAACAGTAGATACAGATGTAATTGAGAGGAAGCAGCAAGAACTTACCTGGAATTATCTAGACACTGTTTTTGCTTTGTAGCTAGAAACTGTTCTGAGGACGTATAAGAGCAGTGAAATCTCATAAATTAAACTTTTGCATCCAAGCACATTTGTACGGCTATGACCACAATGAGGGTGCCAGTGTGTGCTTAAACTCATATGAATGTCTGAACTATGTATATGAATCAAGAACAACATCATCAAAGCAAAAGCAAACAAAAACTCAAATGAGTGTTTAAGTAGCGACAGGAAAGTCATTCACATCACGGGTTGAAAATTTAAAATGCAAAACCAGGTCCACTGACCCTAAACCTTCCGATCTTGTAAGGTGGTGTGTCTGCAGCGGTGGTTTTTAAACATTTCCGGTGTGGACTTGTCAGAGACTCAAATGCATCTGTGGTCTCACTCTTGAGGACGAGCTTAGAAATGTAAACACGCGTGTTGCCTTCTATTTCAGGAAGCCCTAGAGTCTTAGTGGTTCTGTTCTCAGATCTCCCCACCTCCCCTCTGAACCTAGAGCAGAAGCATCACAGTAGAGGAATTTAAATTGGCTTCTGTATGAGGGGGACAGAGGGGACAAAGCGCAGAGTGAAAAATCCCACCGACCTTCTGTTTACTGTGGTCGGTTTTGGTAACCAACTATATTCAAAGATAAATTTCTCTGGCCAAAAAGATGAGCTAGTACAAACCCAGATTAGACAATTTGTTAAGCAAGATGTTAGGATCTTAGTGGTTGATTTAATAATTTCATGCCATAGCTTCTTTTTTTTTTTTTAGCAGTTTTGCCATTAGAAACATCACATAAAGACTATTTTCAATGTTGTTGTCATGTATGTGTCTTGTCCCCCTTAGTTATTTTTAAGTGCTTTTTGGGCATGGATGCTCCCTGTACATAGCATGTTCCCCTGTATACAGTAGTGTCTCTATATACTAAGACATTGAAACACTACTGAATGCTGAATTAATTACTGATTGGCAGATAAACGAAATCTAAGAGAAGTTTTCAATATAACAGTTTGGCAGAATCTATTCGTAGCAATGTTTGGTTGTTGTTGTTTTATATTTCAATTTTATATTTTTGTTTTGTTTTGCAGAGAAATTGATAGACACCTAGGCTAAAAAGAATGAGCTGCACCCAGCTCAGATACTCCATGGACAAGATTTCTGCTTCTAGGGGTGGGGCTAGAAAACAGGAAGTTGGAAACAAGACAGGTTTGTGAGAGCAAGTTGGGGAAAGGGGATCATACCATTGGAAAGAACCAGAAAGTTTTAAAACACTTTTCTCTAGATGCCAAAGCATACTCTAAAGGAGGAACTTTCTTGAAATTGAGAGCAGAATCGGAGATGCTCAGGGAGATAAATGAGTGGGAGAGATTTATTGATGAAGCATGTGTAGAACTAAATGTAGAAGTTAAAACAGCAGAAAATGAGGTCCAGGAGAGGAAATTGAGGGAAGAGGCAGCATGTGTCAGGGGAGGAGGAGCATGTGGGGAACATAAATTGAAGGCAGTACTGTGATTGAGAGTCAGAGGAGGGAGGGACAGAGGTGGAGCGAAGTGGCATGTCACTCCTCTGGGCACTGGGGACACAAACCCTAGACCCTGACAATAACAATGTGATGTGGGTGTCAGAAAGTGTCCCAGGGAATTTAAACCTCTTTGTGCTTTTCGATCATTTGGTCAAGGTACATGTCTGAACATTGTATGTGTCCAGTGAATATCAAAATGAGTGAACAGCTACAGGAATCTTCTACTTGCAGGTGGTGTGGAGGTGGACTTCAGAGTTGAGAGTTAACTCTAAAACTTACTGCATGCTGTAAGTCTTAGAAAATTTAAGTAAATATTATAACAACAGTGAAAGATGGATGTCAATTATAATCATATTAACAGTTTTCTTGTTTCATTTTATAATTTAGTTTCTATTCAGAGCCATTTCATCTACCTTAGTGAAAGAGGTGAGGTGTGAAATGCTGGAGTAGAGAGTGAAATGCTGGAGTAGAGAGTGAAATGCTGGAGTAGAGAGCGAAATGCAGACCAAGCCTTGGGTCAAGTGGATGCATGGCCAGCTCTGTTGTTAACTCTCACCTTATGTAACAATTTACTCTGAAACTTCATGGTTAAAAAATAAGTGTTGGTGTCGGATGGCACCAGACAGCTAGAACAGTAAAGATGCCCATCATGATCTCATTCACATTTGCTTTTAGGACCTCAGCACTGGACTTCTATTTGTCCCCATGAATTCCTTGCCATTTAATGATCCTTTTTCCCAGGACGGCAGCTGAATTTGCAGAATGCAGAAATGAAAGCTGTAGCCATTTACGTCCAGATTCCAGAACACAGCGACCTCATTCCATCCCTATAAAGTTGGACAAAGCAAGTGAAAAACCAGGCCAGGGCAAAAGCTGGGTGTATGGATTCCACTTCGTATCACAGGAGCTCCAAACACTGAGGCCGCGATTTCCAGTCTACCACATGAGTCACTTTCAAGCCAACATCCTGTTTAGGAATGTACTCTAACCTTTCTGCTTCTATTTCATGATCTCACAATTCTGACACAACGAACACCGACCTTTTCAGTGAAACCACTGGATCTATTAACATTGTGCCTCCTTTGAACCTAACTCTAGATCAGTGAAGGGACTCTCGAAGGATACTACCCTAACTTTGACTGTTTTCCAAGGACCATATTGATTGATTTGCCCACTGATATTGAGAAAGTATTATAATAATGTATATCACAGAGATAAGAAGGAAGGATCATGAAAAATTGCCTTGCTCACTCCAAGCCTCAGATTTATCATCCAGAAAATTAGGATAATAATCAACTCTTAAGGGTTTTTGTGACATACTTATAAAGAAATACTTAAAAAATATAGACAGCACTCAGTAAATAAGACCTGATATTGTTAATTTTAGTATATGTGTTACTATAGTTATTAACATTATGATTATTAATAGATGAACAAGGTGAATTCCACAAAGTAGCAATTGTCTCTGCCGGGTTTAAGCTATATTTAGATCCATATCTGCCATACGGTGGATACTCAATAGTTACTTATTAAGGACATTTGGTTGAATTTATTATAAAATTACAGTTCGCATACTCTATCAGTCTGTTCAATACATATTAGCTGCTATCTTTTAACATAGAAAATGGTGTCTATGGTGTCTGTTTGGCAAATATTCTCTTCATTCATCTTTTATCTTTGTTGTTTTATATGATTTTTTGGTCACATCTTATTTTTTATTTGTGCATATTAGTAATGTGGAGTAATCGGTTTCATTTTGGCAGATTCATACATGCACATGACATATTTTAACTGTTTTCACCCTTGCACTCCCGTGTCCCATCCTCCCCTCTAATTTCACATTTTGGGGGTAATTTAATGAAAATAATGTATTTTAATATACTTATCCCCTCATTACAACCCCTTCGTCTGCTCCTTATTCCTTACCTATTTTCTAGTTTCTGTGTTCTAATTTCCTGTTTTGTTTTTTTTAAATTTCCTGTTTTTTGTTCTTAGATTCCACATATTAAGAAGAGTGTGTGATACTGTAATTCTAAATCTAGCTTACTCCCTTCAAGATAATAGCCTCCCAATTGATCTATTTTCCTGCAAGTTACAACAGTTCATTCTCTGTGTGTATATATGTGATATATATAATATATATTGATATATATGTATATATGTACATATATATTGATATATATGTATATATGTACATATATATATGCTCTCACATTTTCTTTATCCATTCAGCAATTTGTTTATTGGCATCAGCCTGGTTACATATCTTGGTCATTGTCAATAGGACCACAAAAAATGTAGGTATGTAGCCATCTTTACAGTATGCTGATTGTACTTTCTTTGGGTATAAACCAAGAAGTAGCTTGATCAAATGGTAGCTCTATTTTTAGTGTTTTGAGGAAACTTCATATGATTTCTACATAGGGGCTACACTAATTTATATTGCCACCAGAAGTGTAGAGGTGCCCCGCTCCCCGTGCCCATATCATCACCAGCATTATTGTTTTGTGTTCTGGATAACAGCTATCTGGACTGGAGTAAGAAGAAACCTCAAAGTCGTTTTTCTTTGCATTTCCATAATAGATAAAGTGGTTGATCATTTTTTATATACTCATTAGCCATTTTTACTTCTTTTTAGATTTGTAAGTTCAATTAATTTGCCATTTATCGATTGGGCTATTGTTTTTTTACTGCTAAGATCTTTGAATTCTTGGCATAGTCTAGCTATTAATCCTGTGTTGGAGAGTAGGATGGTAGCTAAAATTTTAAGAAGTATATTGTACAGGAATGGGGAGTGTGGAGCTCATCCTTGCCTTGTTCCTCATTCTAGAGGAAATGTTCTTAGTTTTTTCCCCACTCAGAATGACATTGGCTTTTAGTATATTGAGCAATGATCCTTTGATACCTAGTTTTTCGGGGCTTTTTATCAGGAAAGCATGTTGAATTTTGTTGAAGCCTTTATTGCATCAATTGCAATGATCATGTAATGGTGTAGCTCTGTTTTTGTGAGGAAGTCACAGAACCGTATGTGATAAAGGAACTGGAGAAGGAAAAGTTGTAGTTGGGGTTGAAGAGGCTGACTGAGCTCTGTGTGTAGGGATTCAGTGGCAGGAGGAACTGAGCTTTTTGAGAATGAGAGGATCATTATGAAATGTGTGCGTTTTTTTGCAAGGTCAGCTCCCTGAAAGCAGGAGCCAGGCTAGCTCTCTCTGGCAACAGATCCTGGTTTCTCTGACCAAACAGAAGTTGGTATGAAGAAGTAATTTGGACTCCAGTTGCTAACATAGTTATCTCTTCCCTCACTCACCTCTCCATTCACTCACCCGGGCTACAATGGCAGCTTTGTAGTTATTAAATCCCACTCTGATCTACTTTTTGTTCCACTTTTTGATTAAAGCTGCAGTTAGTGAACTACTTTTCTTAGGTAGGTGTGAAATACTATGAAATTTGTATTAATTAATGATTATTATGATAGCTATGAATTATTGGCTGCATTAAAAAGAACAAGATAATGTCATCATTGCATCTTTTTAACAGTGTGAGGGGCATGAAAAAAACCAGCAATTGCCATAATGATAGCTCCTGTAATAGGAAGATAGAAGACATTTTGATAATAGATCAGCTGAGGAAAAAAAGTGGAAAGTGTCTGAAAAGATGTATGAATATGGGCAGTTGTTAGCAATCTGGGCAGGTAAAGAGAAAAAAACACCCATCTAGACAGAATAGTCCACTCCAATATCATGACTTGTGAAAGGATCAGTGCTGGCCAGCAAAGCTGCCTGAACTCAAGGGGACAGGGCTGGGGGTCAAGGCTTCCTTCCCTCTTGATTGGGGTGGGATGAGGGGTGATCAGCAACGCAGCCAGCAGCCCTGTAATACACCAGGGATTGCAAAGTGCTTAAAACCACAACTGTGAAATCATACAGACATATAGGGATAATTCTATTAAAATATAAAACATACATGACAGACATGACAAATCCTTACTGACAGATGTTTTAAAAATCCAAATAGTCATTTTATGTTACTTGATGAGTAGTTACCATACAGCGCCAGTATCTGTGTTATGAAATTAATTTGTAAATTTGATACTTCCAAAGTGAATGAAAAATTTTAATGATTTTGAACATTTTTACTCAATTTAACAAACTCTCAAGTATACGTGGTAGGGAAAATATACAAATATGTCTAATACATTTTCCAAAAATTTGTAACATTAAGAGTAAAGTTTCTTACCAAATAGTAATACATAGTAAAAACTTTAATACCTTAATTCATTGCTATGGATGTAAGATTAATGGATATAAGTAAAAACAAGCAGTTATAAAGTTGTGGAAATTTATCTGGTATTTCAAGTCAATACAGAATCAACAGGCTTTGTAAAAAAATGTTTCAGGACCTTTGGAAATTAATTTAGAAAGAACAAAGACAAGACTTGTACTTACATTACTTATGAATGGCTTGTGGAAAATAAACCATAATGTAAAAAGTAATGCTGTTACAGGAACATTTAGCATTACTTATGATCTGGGAGGAAATTCTTCTCACAACACTGATGACATAAAGGACACCTAAAGTGAGATACAAACACAGAAGTCAAAAAATTGAAGCACTTGATGCATGAAAAATTCTTGAAAGGAGCAGAAACACTACTAAGAAAGTTAAAAGGCAAGTGAGTAATGAAAAAATATATGTAATCTGTATAAAATAATATTCAACTATATGAAAAGAAAAAAGGACAATTCAGAGAGAAAAAATGGGGCAGTGATAAGTTCTTTTAAAAAGTTATATATATTCGATCCCCGGTACAAAAAAAAAGTTATATATGGAAAATAAATGTATTAAATGCTTGATTTTACTTTTTTTTTTTTTTTTTTTGTGGTGCCGGGGATCGAACTCAGGCCCTTGTGCTTGCAAGGCAAGCACTCTCATCACTGAGCTAAATCCCCAGCCCTTGATTTTACTTTTAATACAAAAACAAAAATTGAAGGCTACTACTCCTGGATAGATAACAAAACATGGTAATGTAACAGGAAATAATTTGAGGAAATGAACAGTACATTATCTTTAATGATGGAAAATGATACAACAATTTTGTACAGTTTATAAAATTACTTTTAAAATTGAAAACAAAATTTTCTTTTTTGTAAATTTTCTTTCACTTCTGTTTATTTTAACACAAAAGTAGTTTTACTTCTTTTATTGTTGTGTCATATTCCATTATATGGACATGCAGATTTGTTTTTTAGCTCTGCTCTATCTAAAGGACATTTCCGGTGATTTTTTCCTTTTATTTGGTTAGCTGAAAATTTGTTTTCCTCCTTTTTTCTTGCTGGAAATTCATTAATTTTATAGATCTCTTCAAAGAAGTACATTTTAGTTTCAATGATTTTCTATATTTTTTTCTGTTTTGTGCAACTGTTTTCATCTTTAATCATTATTTCTTTCCTTCTGCCTGCTTTGGGTTTAATTTGCTTTTCTTTTTATAGTTTCTTGAGGTATAAGCTTAGATTGTTGAGTTGAGGCAAATCTTTCCTGATAAAGTATTTGATGTCGTGACAAACACCCTTAGTTCTGCTTGAGCAGCATCATAATTACCAAAATGAACCACAAAGATTTAAAATTTTGAATAACATGACAACAGACCATGAAACTGAAGCAGTACTAAAATAAAAACCTACCAACTAAGAAAAGTTTATGGAATGATGGATTCATTGTTAAATTCCATAAGAACTTCAGGGAAGATTTAGCACTAATAATCCTCAAATACTTTAATGAAATCAAGAGAGGAGTACTCCTAAAATATTTCTTGGAAGCTAGCATTGCTCTGATCATACAACCTGAAAAGGATCTATCCAAAAAAGAGAAGTATAAGCCAATGTCTTTAATGAACATAGATGCAAAAATGCTCAACAAGATACTGGCAAACTGAGTGTAACAAATCATCGAAAAGATCATACACCATGACCAAGTAGACTTTATTCTAGAGATGCAATGATGGTTTGACATAAGCAGATCAATAAATGTAATTCATCATAAAACAGAAGCAAGGGAAAAATCACAGATCATCTTAAAGCAGAAAAAGCCTTTGATGAAATTTGATACTCATTCAAGTAAAAACTCTGAAGAAAATAGGTATAGCAGAACATTATGTTAATCAGATAAAAGCCATGTATGACAAACCTACCACCAACATTATTTAAATGAGGAAAAACTGAAAGCTTTCCCTGTAAAATCATGAACAAGACAAGGATGTCCACTACTGGCCCTCCTGTTCAACATAGTCCTCAAAATATTGGCCAGAGTAATTGGGCAAGAGAAAGAAGTAATATGTATAAGAAAGGATAGAGTCAAATTTTATTTGCAAATGACGTGATTTTCTACTTACAAGACACAAAAAACTCCACTTAGAGATTCCTACAATTAACCAATTTCAGCAGTGTAACAGGATATAAAATAAAAACACAAAAATCAATAGTGTTCCTTTACACTAATGAACTCACTGAAAAAGAAATTAGGAAAACAATAGCATAAAGAGCAACTAAATACTTAGGAATTAATGTAACCAAGGAACAGAAAGATCTCTATAATGAAAATTACATCACTCTGACAAAGGAAATTGAGGACATCAGAAAATGGAAAGATAATCTGTTTCTGGATAAGCAGAAACTATATAATCAAAATAGCTATACTTCCAAAACTAATATATAGATTTAATATAACCCCAATTAAAATATCAACAGCATTTCTCGTAGACCTAGAGAAAACTATCCTTAAATTCATATGGCACCAGAAGATACCCAGAACAGCAAAAGCAATTCTGGATAACTAAAGCAAAATAGTAAGTATCACAATTCAACATGTGAAGTTACACTATAAAGCTACTGTGATTAAAACAACATGGTACTGGGACAAAAACAGGCATGTAGATCAGTGGGACAGAATAGAAGAACCAGAAAACAATTCAGGCACATTCATCTGTTTGGTCTTTGATAAAGAGGCAAAACTATTCACTGGAGCAAAGATAACTTCTTTAATAAATGGTGTTGGGAAAACTAGATATCCAAATGTGGATGACTGAGTCTAGACCCATATACATCACCATGTACAGAACTAAAATAGAATGTGTCAAAGATCTAAGCATTAAAACAGACAATCTAATTTGCTTGAAGATAAAATAGGTAAAACTCTTGAAGATGTAGATGAGGACTTTTTGAAAAGAACCCCAATAGCATACAAAATAATATTGATAATCAATAAATGGGATCATATCAAAGTTTAAAAAGCTTCTGCACAGGAAGGAAACAACAATAGTAAAATGACAACCTACAGAATGGGAAAAAAATTTTTCCAGCTATTCTTCAGAAACAAGGTTAATATCTGGAATACTTCTTTATGTATAGTCACTCAAAAAATTAGACCTCCCCAACATAAAAGACTCAACCTGAAAATGGGCAAGGAAAATGAATAAAGGCTTTTCAGAAGATAAAGAAGTACAAAGGGCCGGGGATTTAGCTCAGTGATTAGAGTGCTTGCCTTGCAAGCACAAGGGCCTGAGTTCGATCCCCAGCACCACACACAAAAAAAAAAAGTACAAATGTCCAATAAATACATGAAAAAATGTTCAGCATTGCTGACCATTAGAGAAATGCAATTAAAACTTTATTGAGATACCATCTTATTCAAGAGGGTATGACTATCTCCAAGAAATCAAATAATGAGTCCTGGCAAGGATGTGGGGAACACAGGAACTCTTCTATATTGTTGGTGTGGATGTAAATAAGTGCAATCACTATGGAAATCAGTGTGGTGATTCTTTAAAAATCTAAAAATAGAAATTCTATTTGACCCTTCTTGCTATTTGCTCAAAAGAGTTTAAGTCATCATATTACAGGGATACATGATTATCTATGTTTATAGCAGCACAATTTATAATGGTAAAATATTGGAAATGATGTGTATGCCCATCAACAGATGAATAGATGAAGAAAATGTAGTATTTATTCACAATGGATTGCTGCTTTGCCATAAAGAAATATAAACTTGAGGCATTCATAGGTAAATAGATCCCACTTGAGAACATAATGTTGATTGAAATAAATCAGACACACAAACTTAAATATAGTGTGGTTTCTGAGAGAAAGAGAGAGCGAGAGAACAAAATAGAAGATAGATAAATAAAATGTAAGGAGATACTTTAAAAATGAAAAAAAGAGGAATATTAAGATATATTGTGCACATGTATCAACTCTCCATGGTAAATATAAATAATATATAAGAGATCATGTACTAGTAAATGAAAAATGTAACATTTTCAATTTATTGGCTATATTCTGACTATTATAAATAAAGTTGCTATGGATATATGTGTACAAGTTTTTGTGCGGATGGATACTTTCACTTCTCTTGTTATATGGAAAATAAATTACTGGGTTATTTAGCAATTCTGCTGAAGTTGTTGAGGAAATATAAAACTTTTTGCAAAACAATCATGCTATTTTTCATTCATACTAGTGTGCAAGAGTTCTAGATTCTCCACATCATCACCAATACTCATCATCAATATTAAAATAGTCATCATGGTGAGTATGACATGATAGCTTATTGGAGTTTAGCTGTTCAATTCCCAATTGACTAATGATGTCAAAATATTTTCATGTGCTGTTTTACTATTATAGAAAATTTCCATGTGCTTTCTTAGTACTATACTGTCACAAATACTATATAAGGGTAATAACTATTGAAACTGAAGTGTATGAGTCTTTCAATTTTGTTCTTTTCTTAAAAATTGCTTTGGTGAGTCTGGATTCTATCTATTTCCATATTAATTTTAGACCAGCTGGCAAGTCCTGCCCCGAAAAAGTCATCTTCAATCTTCATACCAATTGCTTTGAAGCTGTAGGCCAGTTTGGTATGTATTTCCCTTAACAATATGATGTCTTCCTCCCCAAGAACATAGACTGTTAGTATGTTTGTTCATATTGGCCCTTTGTTCCAAGATTTTCTTTATTCTCTGACTTTTAAATTTTCTTGTAGATTCATTAGCATTCTACATGAACAGTCGTATTGACCATGAATATTGCTTAGTTTAATCTTTTTCTTTCTAATAATTATGTTATTTATTTTCTTTAATTTTTATAGAGCTTCCAATACGATGTTAAATGAAAATGAGAGCTGATATGCTTGCCTTGCTCTGACCTTCAATAGAGTGCATTCAGCTTTTTAACATCATTAATTTGCTATTAGCTCTAGATATTCCTTAGATGTCTCTTTATAAAATTAAAGAAGTTATTTTCTATTCATTGTTAGCTAGATTATTTTATAAATGTGGAATTTTATCACACTCTTTTTAGGATTTGTTCAGATGATCACGAATATTCTAGTATTAAGGTTACTTAGATTTATTAATTTCTGAACGTTTGCCCAATCTTATATACCTAGGATAAAATTAATTTTTCATATCATACTTTTTATAGGATGTTTAATTTTATTTCTAGTATTTTGTTAATTAGAATGTTTGTTCTTCCTCCCTCTCTTTCTGGCCTCCTCCTCTTCCTCTCTCTCTCTTTCTCTCCCTCTCTCTCTCTCTGATCTCAAAAATTGAGTTGAGAAGTGTTTCCTCAACATCTCAATTATAGAAGAGATGGGTAACATTACTATAATAATTCTTAAGTAATATTTGATAGAATTTATCAGTGAGGGCATCTGGGCCTACATTTATTCTAGAAAAAAATTTAATTACTACTTTAGATTCTTTATAAAATACCCATTATTTGTACTTTTTAGTTTGTTTGTGTCAGTGATTTTTGTCTTTATACTAATTGGTCCATGTCTAAGCTTTTCAAGTTATGAATATAGAATAATCTAGAATGTCTTTGTTCTGTTAGTTTCTTATATTACCTGTAGAGATGAAATCTTTCCCTTATTGATGTTGGTAATTTCTCCCTTTTCTCATAATTTTCTTAATAAAACTTGAAAAAAAAATTAATCAGTCAACTGACATTTTAGAAATATCTTTCCAGTTTATTCCTCTTCTTTGTATATTGTTTGGCTTATCCCCTGATTTCTATAATGGCACATTATTATTTTTTTTCATTTAATTTGTCTTGGGTTTACAATGCTCATTATTTTCTTACTTTCTAATACTGAAGCTTAAATTGATTTTGGATTGCATTGCTTTTAGGGTATAGCATAAAACTCTATTTGTCTGAAATACATACTTGTCTGAACTACCTACTTCAGCTCCATCTCGCAAATTTTCATTTCACTCACTTCATATATTTTGTAATTTCCTGGATGATTTGCTTTACTGTGGGTTATATAGAGATGCTTAATATCATAATACCTCGGTCTTTACTCTTTCAGATTTTCTCTGATTTTTTTCCCCTTGAGTTTTTATGGGATCCCACTAGGATCAGAAAAAAAAAAATTCCTTCTGTGATGTAAATATTCAAAATATATTAAGACTTGTTTTTGGCTTAATATATACCCAAATTATTAAATATTAATGAGTTCAAGAAAATAATGTGTATTCTGTTATTGTTAGTTATTCCAGTAGGTTCAAATTTGCATAAAAATGTTTCAGATTTTTCCTGTCCTAAAGGATTCTCTTTTTACTTATTCCACAAATTATTAAGCAAAAATGTTGAAGATTGTATGTAGTTCAAAAATCTTTACTTCTTTCATGTTTATCACTTTGTGTATTTTGAAGATTAGTTATAGTGAGCATACACATTTATAATTGTTATGTCTTGTTGAAATATCTGTACTCTCATTATAAAATATTTTTAATCACTGGTATTATTTTTTGTTTTGAAGTCAATTTCGTCTGATATTCATATAGCACCACATTTTTTATAATAAATGTGGTCTTTTTATAGCTATCATTTAGTAAAGTCTTATCTTTAATCTTAAGTTTACTTTATATTTTTATTTTATTTATTTATTTATTTTTGGTGCTGGGGATTGAACTCAGGGCCTTGTGATTCCTAGGCAAGTGGTGTACTATTTGAGCTAAATCCCTAACCCCTACTTTTTATTTTAAAAAATAAGTAATTTACGTTTGTCGAGTTATTAATATGATTAGGTTAAGTTTATCTATTTTATTTCATATTAGTCCCACCTATTTTGTTCTTCTCCCTGCTTTGCCTGTTTTTTGTTCTTATTTCTTACTTTCATTTTATGCATTAAACTGATTTACTAAACATACTTCATTTTAGTATATGTGCTGCCTAAGTGAGCACCTAAACATACTTCAATAGTGTAATTTTAGAAGTTACTCTAGATAAGGAGTTGGCAAAGTATGACTTTTGGACCAAACCAAGCTAATTGCTTCTATGAATAAAGTTTTATTGAAATAGAGTAATGCATTTTTATGCATTGTAAATAGCATTCTCCCTGGAGAGTTGGCACATGCACATAACACATAATAATTCTTTTTTCATCCCATTTCCCCTTTCCTCCCTTCCCTTTCCCTCTATCTCTTGGTCCCCTTCCCCTTCTCAAATGATCTATTAGCTAGCTTTTATTTTGTTTTTTATTTATATGTTGGGTCTCTCATATAAAGAGGAACCATGTAATAGTTAAACTTCTAGGTCTGATTTATTTCACTTAACATTATGATCTCAAGGTGTATCCATTTTCCTCTAAATGACTCAAGCTTAATCTTTTTTATGACAGAGAAATAGTCCATTGTACAATCTGGCAACTATTTTTTGCAAAAATTCTTAACTCTTCCCTTTTGGAACTCTAACTACTTATTAACTCCCTAAATATTGTTGCACAGGGAGATGTTCGGGTCATATTTGCTTTTGAAATCTTTTTCTGTGTGTTTCATTTTGATGATTTTTATCACTGTCTTCAAGTTCACTGCCACTTATGCGTACGTGGTTTACTGGTGTAGTGCGCTTTTCATTTCAGGTAGTGCATTTTACATTTCTATGTCTCATTTCATTTTGGAGTTTATACTTTCTATTTTCTTTTTTTCCCTATTCATACTTGCTTTGAAATACATGCATGTAGTTATAGCAGCCGTTTTATAGTTATTGCCCAGTATATCCATATTTCTGAATCTTTCTGTTTATATATTTTGTACCTTCTGGTTGTATGCCACATTTTCCTTATTTTTGGCATGTTTAATACTTTTTGTTTGAATCTTTATAATATTTAGAGTTTCAAGTGTAAGGAATTCATCCTTCTATAAAGAATTTTGTTGGTTAATCTAGTAGATACTAAGTGATATAGTTCAGTTTGATTGAGTTCGAATTTTGATTTGTCAGGCTTGGTCTAGGCTAGTGATAAGGAAGGGTTCAGACCACTAGTAAGATAGGGTGCTCTGGAGTCTCGACTAAATGCCGTTAAGTGATGGTTACCTCTTCTAGTTGGCCAATTGTAATAGGAATTTAAATAATTCTTGATAAGAGTGACTTCTGGAATCTAGTCAGTTTATCCGATCTATTGCTCACCAAAGGTAATACGTCATATTATCGACCCATAGCTCAAAGGGAAACATGCACATTTCTAAAATTATTTTTCTCCATAATTTCCCCCTTTCTGGAACTCCGTCCTACAACTTCTGGCCACAAGAGATTCCCTGAACTTTGAGTTCTATCTTGTCAACTCAGTGAGGGTGCTTGGAAGCTTTCCTTCAACCAGCATGGAGTGTTCCTCCCAGAACAAAGTCAGGGAAACCGTTAGACTCTGCTCTTTAAATCCTTCTCTAGACCATCAAAAGTTCTGCACTCTCAGTTGTCTACCGCCTGGAAAAGTGTTGATATTCTTGCTGTCCAAATCAGAGGTTAGGTGGAGAAGCACAAGACTTCAACATATTCTTTTCTAAATTTATAAATGAAACCAGCAAAATGTTCAATAAAATATGTTTTATCAATTTAACAAACAGCTGATTAGAATTGCTGGCTAGAAATCTGGGAGGTCAGTTAGTATTTAGAATTCTCAGGCTCCTTACAGTTTCATCCCCCCAAACCTCACATGCAGCATGCACGGCCTTGTGTGGCTGTGACAGAGCTTTGTGTCAGAACCTGGTTATGTACACTAGGAGTCTAATCTGCACTCTGGGTGGTGTGAAACACTCAGAAGTTGGTTATGAATGAAAGTGAAGCTTTTAGATTTTGGCTTCATTCCGTATTAAGCATGATTTGAACATTTTACAAATAAAGTATTTACATTTATTTCTTGTAAAATTACTTGTTGGCAAATATGCACATATATAATAAAATCTTTTCTACAAATGTAGAAAACTATTATGAGATAGTCTATTGAATCCATAAGTGCAATAACTTCCTTTTCCCCTGTCATACAGGCTTGTTTAGTAATGCAAATTACTTTGTATGCATAGAAGTGCATTTATGTGTATATGTTGTGGGTGTGAGAGAGAGAAAGAGAGAGAATTTATATGAGAATACAAGTTGGCTTTTATGATTACTTTGCCAGACTTGCCCATTGAAATATTGCTTGATGAGCAAAAGTTAAATTTGATGTAGATCACTCTCTAAACCAAATTAAATAAATACAAATATGTAAAATACCCAACCCTTAACTGTAAAGACATTCAATAATGTTAGATTTCTACTCCTACCCTTTCGGTTTCTTAGAAATCATAAATATTTAGGGCACTCCTCTAGAGTAATTTCTCAATGTTTGTAGTCTATCTTGTTAGAGACCCAAAAGGGAGACATTCTAGGTCTAATAGTGATGGGAGATCATGACAAAGGAAAGCGAACTTGAGAGCATGTGGGGTCTCAAATGAAATTGTGTGTGCAAACTCTCCTCAGCTTTGAGCTGGTGTTATTTAGGATAGATAGCATGAAAACCAGATGATTACATTTAGAGAATGTGGCATGTAGAAAGAAAATCCAAGAGGTAAAAGTTGGCTGAAGACAATTTCTCATAAAAGATAGCTACAATTCAATGATTTAGGTAAGAAAGCTAAACATCAATGATTTAGCTTCTGCCTGCAATCCGTGGAAATAAGAATTGGGTAAGAATGGAAGGGTTTAATGTGTCTTAGAATCCCCGTTCTGCTTCTTACTTGGTATGACGAGCATCATATTTTTACATGCCCTCAGTCTCTAGTTAACTTTCAAGAGACTATGCCAACATTCACTCCAGTTGGGTTCATTTTTCCAGGAATTCTCTGCAGATACATACCTCTTCCTGAGCTGGATTGAATATTAGTCTTTTCCAAGGTATAGGATGAGCAACTTTGTTTTTTCTTTTTCTTTTTTTCTTTTTTCCAGTCGTGCATGGCTTGATGGCTCTCAATCTCTCACCTTCGCCCTCTCAGTGCTGATCAATGTCTGCACTCCTTGAAGGTCAAGGCTTCCGCAGACTGCCTGGATTAAGGTCTGACTGTCAGAGCCTGTTACCTGCTGCAGAGGCCCTAATGCCATTACCAAGAAAATGAAAGGAGCTTCCAAAACAACCTTCAGATCAATGCTAACGTTATAACTTCCAACAGCTGCTGCTCAGCTTCTTTATTTGTTAAGACCTCCTCCTGTGTGGAACTTTCTTGACTCCAGTTTAATTCTGTCAATTCTACAAAGATGTTTTGAGCAGCTGTTCTGTACACAGGACTGGGCAAAATCTGGGGAAAGGGAAACATACAGGATGGGGTAGGACTTTTCTTCAAATTAATAAGCATCCAATTAGAAAAATCACAAAGCACTCACAAGGCTATTTGTAGCTGAGATTATTTCAAAAACAAAATATAAATTGTTGGGCTGGAGGTGTAGCTCAGTGCTGGAAAATTTTGTAGTATACGCAAAGCCCTAGGTTTCATTGCCAAGACTGGCATATAAATTTCAACCTGATTTGATGAGGTATATACATTTCGGTGCTGCTGTTGGAGTAAAAGGATTTGAGGATGTGGGGAGGAGAGAAAATGTCTTCTTCAGGGAAATAATAGCTTTGCAACATAGAATTGCTGCTTCTTGAGCTAATGATGCACTGTATTTCCAGCTCCTCCCCCTCAAGGCTTAGGAGAGGAACGATATAGAAAATCCCATGGAGCAACCCTGTGTTTTATTTGTGGGTGATTCTATTTCTTCCAGGGCAGAGAGAAAAGAAAAACAACATAAACATCAATAATAGTCATTTATTTTAGGTTAAAAAAAAAAACAAACCCAAAACAGGACGATGGAAATCAAGCCTTTTACCTAGCTCATGAAGTTCCACAGTAGTATCTCTCCTGCATTAAAAGAAAAAGGAAATCAATAGACAGGGATTTTAGCATTCCAATAATCCTTCTTCCCACTGTCAGTTTGGACTCATTTTCTAGGCAATGTGAACAAGTCCCATGTATACTGGGACTTTAAAATCTGTATACTTTTGACTGCCAAAGTACAGAATTCTCCTTTAAACTCTGCAAGCTACATATTTGCAAATGGATATTAACAGCTGACATTTACTATGTCCAAAGCTGATTTTAAAACTCAGTCACCGGGGGGTTGGGGATTTAGCTCAGTGGTTAGAGTGCTTGCCTAGCAAGCAGAAGACCCTGAATTCAATCCCCAACCCTAGCAAAAAAAAAAAAAAAACCCAAAAACAAAAAACACATTCACCCACATAGCCTCCTTCTTTTTAGTCTTCCCAATCTTGGACTTATCTCATTTGTTCATGGTGAGGATCCTGGTGTCATTTAAAACTATTAAAATTTTATTATGAGAAATGTCAAATATACAGCTTTACTTTCTGTTTATTATTTTCATTTTTAGATAAAACTTATGGATCAAGAAACAGTTCATTCCTTTATTATGAATTTTCATTGTATGAATATATCACAATTTGTTTTTCAATTCTGTTAGTAAATATTTGAATATAAACTTCCAGTTTTGGGGGAGGGTCATATCTTTTCATTTATCTCAGGAAGATACTTAGTAGTAAAAGCTTTAGGTTATATATAGGTATTTGTTTCACTATATAAAAAACTTCTAAAATTTTTTATATGGTGTTTGGACACTTGGGGTGTTTTATACACCACAAGTAATATATGACATTTAGATTTTTCTCTGTTTTCACAACATTTATTGTTTTCAGTCTTCGTAATGGTAACCATTCTAGTTTGGTATGGTCATATTGCATATTTAATTTGTATTTCCATGATGACAATTTTCCATGTGTTTATTTTATATCAGGTTACATTCTATTACATAAGATCTATTTAAACTTTGTCCATTTTAAAGATTCTACGGTTTGTTGTTTCAAAATTGTTTGCCGGTCTGCTGGAACTACAACACCCTGTAACCTCTCCCTTCCCTGTCCTCCAACCTAGTTTCACATTTGGGGTGTTCAGTGTGTACAATATATTTTGTTCATATTCATCCCCCTTATTACCCACCTTTACACCCCCTATTATCTTATTCCCTTCCTCTTGCTAATAATAGTCTCCCTTCTACATTCTTGTCATCTTGTTTTAGATTTCACAAATTAGGGGAAACATGCAATATTTGTCTGAGTCTTGCTTATTTTGCTCAACATGATAATCTCAAGACCCATCCATTTTCTTGCAAATGACAGAAGAATGTTCTTCCTGTAGCTGAGAAATACTCCACTGTGTATATACCACATTTTCTTTATCTGTTCATCTGTTGATGGGCATCTAGGTTGGTCCCATATCTTCGTTATTGTGAATTGTGCACAATAAATATAAATGTGCAGGTATTCCTGGAGAATTCTGACTTGAAAAAGGCTTCTAATACTTCTTTGCACTTTTTTTCCTCTCCAGGTGATCCACGTTATTGAATAGTTTGTGTGAATTTGTGAAGAATGTATATTCTTTTCTTGCCTAGTTTAGTGTTTTACAAACATCCATTAGATTAAAATCATTGATAGTGTTGTTTAGATCTTATGTACCTAATAGCGTGTCTATTTGTATTGTGACAGGGATTTAGAGACCATGGCCTGACCAACATTACCAACTATGTACCACATGTTTTTATAATAAATGTAGACCTCTTATAGACATCATTTGGTAGAGTCTTGCCTTTATATCTGATCTTACATTTCCCTCTTATTTAAAGAGATTTGATAATTTACATTCACTGAGTTATTAATATGATTGGGTTCAATTTATCTACTTTTATTTTGTACTAGTTCTACCTATTTTACCAACTATGTAAGCCCCTGACCCTTGCTATAAAACCTCTACTCCATTAACCTCTTTGAAATACAGATATTTAATCGCTGCACTAATGTATTGCTCCCAAGTGTGGCTGTTCTGAGAATAAACTTCCATCCTGTCTTCACTACTATTCATCTTTTCAATTGGCCTCATGGGCAAATCTGGTGTGTGTGAACACAGAGAATGGGGCCTCTGGCCTAGAACTCTGATTGCAGTCTTATTTCTTGGGAAACAACATTTTCAGTTACAGTTATGGAATTTTCTGTTTTTCTTTAATTTTTAGTTTTTCATTTAATTCTTCATTTTCCATTAATTTGAACGGTATTGCTTGACTCTTTTTCATCCATAACTTTTGAGGACATTCCCACAACTCTTCATCAGACACATTCTCTTGACTCTTCCAAAACACAGATAGAATTTGAATTCTTCAAACCATTTCCATAGTAGCCATCTCAGTTTATGTTTCCAAGCTTGGCAGATTATCTCTACTTTTGGTCTTTTTCAACTTATTACAAACACAACATCCAAAGATCTTGTTAAGCTGTTTCTGGGATCAAATCATTTTTCTGTTTCTCATTCCCAGCATGAAAGCTAACGTTAGATCAGGACAACCCAAACCTTCAGTTACCCTATTGGGCTCATCTTTTATTCCATCCCTCTTGTCCTTCTTATTCAGCTAATCTAAATTCAAAAAAAAAGGATCAAAGGATCGTCACGTTTTCTTTAACATATCAATTGGTCTTCTACTTCAGGACCTGTTATTTGCTCTTCTTTCAGGCTAGAACATCCTACTTCCTGGATTCCTGTGGGTACATTTTCTTACCTACTTCACATTTAACTAAAATGTCATCTCTTCTGTGAAATTTTCTCTACCAAGTCTATGTATCTAAAGTGACCACTCTTCTTCCTCAGTCATCTTTCATCCCTCTTTCTGGCTTTAGTTTTCTTCTCAGAATTTATACCTACCTAGCATTTATGTTATTATTTATTTTTGTAGACTCCATTCCCTCACCTACCCTTATTAAATTATAAACTTTATGAGGGTAGAATTTTTGCTGGTTTTGAATATGTTCTGTCCCTAGTGCCTAGACAAATGCCTCACATTCTGCTAATTGTAACTTGAGGTGCTAGATAATCTTCCCAAGCCAAGGTATTTCTTTTATACTCTTGATGGTGCTGAATGAATAATTCTTTAATCTTTCTTGATAGATGTTGAACTAAACTTACCTGGAGTAGCCTTAAGTGAAGGTGATTTTGCTTCCTCCCTGGGTACCTTGCTTTCAGAGTCCTAACTGTCCTAATAGTTATAAAGATTTTCCTAATAATTAACCTAAATTCTCCCTCTGTTGAAACAGAAGCCCCATTCGTTCCTACTCTGCCCTTGTTGACTAATGAGAATAATTGGTCTCCGTCCTTTTAATAGACTTGTTCTTCTGTATTTGTGCATATTCTCTGTATCTCCCCCAGCCACTGGTCAAGGAAGTGTGTCAGCAGATGGCCACGTGGGGACCAACCAGTCCCAGAACAGGCATCAGTGGCTCATCTCTGCACAACAGAAATGCGTGAAAAGGATTTTAAACAGAGAGTGAGTTTATGTGGAAAGGGGCCCATTTCTGGGGTTAGATTCAGTTCTCATCTTCTTGAGAAAAATTTATAGGACCTTAAGGCTTGTGTACAGATATTGAACTGACTTGAAGCTTCATTTTTGACATTTAAGATGGAAGCAAAATTTTCTTTTGGTGCCCCTTCTCCTTCCTTTAGAAAAATGCTATCCAAGTGTCAGACTTTGGAGATACCTCTGTAACTTTTCACACTTTCTAGTCTTCTTGTGCTAAGTAAGTTTTTTAAAGCAATCTGTGTTTCTTAGAATTTTGTAGACTATTCTCTATGTTGTTAGCCATTTTTCATTATTTTAAGTTTTCTTATTATTTAATTTTTAGGTGTGTATAAGAATATCATTTGTGAATAAAGTTACCATCTTACTGTTTTTAAAAGTTATCCTCATTATTACCACAAAGTCACCCATATATTTGTAAGTAAAGCTTAAGTTATATATGACTAAGTTCTATATAACTTCTATAAATAAGTAATAATCATATATAGATGATTAAATAAAAATAAATGTGGAATAGTGTGATCAGTGGAAAGAACTCTTACTTCTAGTCAGAAGACATGGGTTAAAATTCCTTATCTTTCATTTAACAGCAGTGTGGCCTCTGGGAAAATTCCTCCCTGAGCTAAGGTTGCTTCAAGTATAAATGAGATTTCAGGCCAGATTAACTCTGAAGTTCTTTTTAGTCCTTCAGTTTTATAATTCTGGAAAGGAGAACAGCTCCCAAAATCTTATTACCATGTTTAAGTTTATTATCCATGCTTTTAATGTTAATTAACAAGATTGGTGGAGAGGTATTGTTCCTAGAAAGTTATCCCTACAAAATATATAAGCAAACATGAACTCATATTAACTCTTTGTTCCTTGAGCAGTGAGAACTAGATAATTTTTATTCCCTACAATTTTAGGATTAATTCATTCATACAAATGGGTATGTATTGAGGAATTTTGGACATTTCTTTTGTGATCCATGCTGCAAGGTTTAGTCTTATCTAGCCAGTAAACAAGAAGCTGGTGTTTTATCTCAAGTCAAGCCCTGTCAAATGTGTGATGGGGGAAACTTTGGAGCTACAGCTGCTTATCATTTATGACTTGTCACCCAAGATTAACACCATTGACTAAGACCAAACTGGTGACATGTTATAAAAACTTATGATGGTTCTCACTGTAAATCAAAAGTCACAGCTGACCAACTTGCCTGAGTCTTGTTTCCTGTTGCTTTGACACTTGTCTATATTATTTTAGAGAAAGTCAAACTGCTAGTTATGTCATCTACTGTACAGAAAGCTACCACGTCACCTGTCATCTTATTCCTTGGTGAAAGTGAGAAAGTTTGGGAGCATGCATGGAAGTGGGTGAAAGTGTTGATACTTTGTGGGGTTAAAAAGCAAACTTATAGCAACTGAGATGAGAGAAAGACTTTGGGAAGAATAGTTATGATCAAGCAAGATAAGAAATGTAATTTTGGATATTTTGATTTTGAGGTGTCTATTAGACATCCATGTAGAAACACCTTGAAAATGATTAAATATTTGAGACTGGAGTTTAGCAGAGAGTTTATAATAAAATATTTCCCAAGAGTTGTTTTGGGAAAATTTAAAAAAATAATTTTCTACTTTCCTTTGCAGGAAGTTTGTTAAACCCTTACCCAGGCCACCTACTTTTCTTATGAGGTTATTGCATTCCTGGGTTATAATAATTACATTCTCAACTGAAAAAGGTCACCAGGTATCTAACATCCAGGAAAAACCTTTCTTTCTTGGAGTCACAGAATTAATGAAAATGCCTTGTGCTGACCAAATTTCCTGTTTCTAGAATGAAATGTCTGACACCCATAACTTGAAGGAAGAGAGGTTGACTCATGGGATCAGAAGTTTCCGAGCATGGGTGGCCTGCTCTCGGGCAGGAACTTCATCATAGAAGGGAATGGGAGAGCAAAGCTTCTCACTTCATGGCAGTCACAAAGCAGAGCATAGGGGAAGAACACCAGCTAGAGACATACTCTCCAAAGTCATGTCCCCCAGTGGTCTACCTTAAACTGGACCTCACCTACTAATAACTCATTTCCCTCTGAACAGCAGTAGATTAATCCACTGATAAATGCTTGACCCAATCACCTCACTAGGAATCTCTTAATGTAGTAAAATTGACAATACAGCTTAGCCATCACGTAACTAATCCTAGGAAGCCAATGAAATTTAACTAACCCCACCATACTTGCTATACATTAAGCCTCCTTCTATGATTCTAGTTCACCATTACATCATTCCCAGGTGCAGCCCTCTGTAAGTAACAAATGGTTCTTCCTGTAATCTACCCAGGGGTTTCTGTGTAATGTTTCATTATTGCAAGAGTATGTAAATCTTATACAACAAGGTAAAAACTGGAAATGTAAATGTGCCAATTTCTAGAATGAAACACAATAGGAAATAATTTAGTAAGGTAGAAGCTTCATATTTCATCTTGCAATGTTGCTGTCATTCATCCCTGGCTAGCTGGATGTTTGATACTACTTGATTAAGAAAGGTAACTGGGCTTTTGATATGCACATTGGCTTGGAACCTGAAGGTGACTATTGGCATCACTGCTATTTTACTCCTGCTGGTTCTCCTACCACAGGGGACACTGTGATGGGAAAATCATAGGATTTACTAACTTACTGATAAGGATCAGAAGATCAAACTGTAGATCTCCGTGTAGTTAAAGAATATATCAACCAGGCTTGAGCAAAGGAAATCAATTTGAAAACATGTAATAGATCTCCTGATAACCATAGGTAGAGCCCTTTGGTAACATATTAACTGACTTGGGGGTAACATATTAACTGATATATCTGTATCTATATGTATATATAGATATATCTATCTTGCATTTCAATTCAGTGTGATCAAAAAGGAGATTTTGGATGCAGCAGAGTTCCAGTAGTATGTCGCACTATAAGGCCTAGGCAAAAAGAAAATGTGTTCTAACTTCAGCTAACTTCAGCTAACTTCAGCACACAAAATCTTCATTCCTATATACATTGTACTTATATGAACCTTAGGTATGAATTTTACTTTTTTTCTCTAATTGTAGAGACACAGAAATACTTACAAGAGCTAGTCTTATATAGTCCAGAGAGCTTCTAACAACGAGGATTTCAGAGGCATTGCTGTAGAGGGACCTATTTGCCTTGTTATACCCAAAATGTTGGCTATGTGAGAGCTTCTGTTTAAATTAACTGGTGACTCCTTCTGACTAATTACTCAGGCATTTGCTCACCTCTATTTTGTCTATGCTTTATATGGAATAGTTAATATTACAAGCTAATGGATGGAAATGTCTTACCATTAGAAAACCTTTCTCTCTTGTCTGTATTTATTTATATTTTCCCCAACATTTAAAACAAATATCGTCGTATTAGTCAGCCTTACCGTTAATTGTTGGAATAGGATGACCGAGGCACACAATCTAAAGGAGGAAATGGTTTGTTGGACTCATGGCTTCAGAGGTTTCAGTTCATAGTTGGCTAGTTTTGAGGCAAGAACATCAGAGGAAAGGCATGATGGAAGAAAGCTGCTTACTTCATGGTGGCCTGGAAGCAGAGCACAGACGTATGCCAGTGAGAGCTATACCCTCCAAATGCACACCTCCAGTGTCCCACCTTCTCTAATTCACTCCTGCTTCATGACAGCATATTCAGTAGTAAACATCAGTGGATTAATCCATCTATGGATATAGCACTTCTCTGATCCAATCATCTCCCCAGAATTCTTATTCCATTCAAGTTTATAATTAAGATTTTTCTGGCACAAATCCACCCCTTACCAACTTGACTCCTAATCACATATCCTTAAATCATACCTGATCTCCAAATAATATGGTTATAGTTCCAATTATAATAATTACAATAACAATAATAAAGTCACATTTCCACCAAAGATTATGTAACTATATGTACTATGTACAACCCCAAACTCAGCAGTACCTTCCCCCAGGTCTTAGCAGTTCCAGCATTACTCAAAAGTCTCTGTCCAAATTTTTCTCTGAGACTCAAGGAAAACTCTTAACTGTGAAATAAAAAAAAATAAGTTACATATTCCCAAGATATGTTAGCACAGGGCAAACATTCCTATTCTATAAGGAAAGAAAAAGAAATGGACAACTAATACAGAAACCCAGCAGGGCAAATATTAAGTAGTGTAATTCCATGGCCTGCATCTAGAACATGTGACGTTAAGATGGAGCTTCAGAGGGTTCAGGCAGCCAGCCAATGGTCTTGCTATTTGCAATAGCAGCCCACGTGGCCTTTCTCCTGGGCAGGCTCCACTCATTGCTGGTAGCTTTCCTTAGCAAAATTTCCATATTCCTGGCATTTTCAACTTCCTGGAGTTTACCCTGCACCATTGTCTTTTACTCCCACAGTTTCACACGACCACCATTCAGGGGCATATTCCCTGACTTCCCAGACCTTCTTTTGAAATTTGAGTTGTTACGGCTTGTGTCTATACATCCCCTGAAAGCCTTATGCCGTCATGAATGGGTCCACTGATTGGTTTGGCACCATCCTAATCCCAGTAGTCCTAGATAGAATATAAAGGGGGCAGAAAGAAGTTACTAAATTCCCTTGCTTGCTTTTGCTGTCTTCTGCCTGACATGAACTGTTTCTGCCATGCCTCTGTGCCTTGAAGTCAGCCAACTATGGACTGAAACCTCTACAAATTGTGATCCAAATAAATCTTTCCTCCTTTAAATTTGGATGTTGGCTATTTTGCCTCAGCAATGAGAAAACTGATTAAGATATGGGTAAAGGCCATCATGACCACACAAATCTTTAATTATGTGTCCCGGATAAACTAGCATCATATTGACAATCCCAAGGTGTACTGCCAGTTCAAGCATCAGCTAACACTCCTGGTTACAGTGGCTTCTGAGTGTCCGGATGGCTATGCATAGTAAAATGAATCCCGAGGAACTAATTCCTTAGGAAATCTTTCTAAAGCATGGGTCCCATGGGCTCTCTCCTTAAACAAAATGTGTTTTAGCTACCTCGTTGATGGATACAATACCCAACACCCACTTAAAGAAGGAGAGGTTTAATTCAGCTCATGGTTTCAGAGGATTTAATCCATAGTGAGATGTCTCTAAGCCAGAAATATCATGATGGAAGAGAGCAGTGGAGGAAAGCTGCTTAACTTATGGCAGCCAGGAATCAAAGAAACAAAAGAGTAGCCACAGAAGGAGATATCCCCTCCAAAGGTATGTTTCCAGTGATGTATTTCTTCCAATTAGACTCAGCTCCCCAAAAGCACATTTAAACTATGAACTCTTCAGTGGAGTAACCCATTCATGATCACCATACCCCCATAATCTAATCACCTTCCTAAAGCCCCATTTCTAAATACTCATTAATGAGTATTTGCCTCACCTGTGAATACATGTCTTTTGAGAGAGATTCTAGATCTATATCATTCCACCCCTGCTTTCTAAAAGGCTTATGTCCATCTCATTATGTAGAAGAAGAATTGAAGGGAAGGGAGGGGAATGGGAAAAAAATAATTAAGATATGTACAAGTAGAAATTCCCTATGATGAATGTGATCATCATGTATGTCAAAAGTGTACTGATAAAATTAATTAAAAATTAATAAATATTTAAAAACACACCAAAAATATATTAAGTCAACCTCCGAGACTTGCCAAAGTCCTAACAGTTCTAGCACTGCTGAAAAGTACAGGTGCAAATTCCTGCCAGAGACTCAAGGCAATCTCTTAGCTGAGAGTTCTTATAAAAATGAAAAAGAAAACTAAATATTTTTAACATAAATTGGTAGAGAATAATCATTACTATTCCAAAAAGGAGGAAGAGGTGAATAAAAAGGAATCACAATGAAGCAAGACTTAAAACCAGTAGGTTTGTGTCTAGGATTGAAGCCATGTGCAAACTCTACAGGGTGTGGGCATCCCCCCACATGGCCTGTTTCTTGGACTGGCTCCACTCACTGCCTGTGATTGTCCTTAGCAGATAATCCACTTTCCTGACATCTCCATTTTCCTGGGGTGTCCACTGAAATAATGGCTTCATTCTCAGAATTTTATACATTACCTTTCAGGGGCACACTGTATGGGTATCTTTAAATCTGACTGGAAGCTTCCAGGACCCCACAAGTCTTACATTCTGCATGTCTGAAAAACCAGCAGAATGTGGATGATGCCAAAGTCTCCTACCAGCTCAAGTAGTAATCTGGCTTCCTTGGATCATGGCTGCAGAGGCATTTGAGTGCAGAGAAAACTGAACTCCGGGAAATATTTTCCTCAGTAGCCTTGAATGAGCAGGACTCACTAGGACTCTTTTCTTAAAGCAAAGTGTGTCAAAGGAGATTACTTTTTTATACTCTTGAGCCTATGATGGTTGGTTTCTGACCTTTTCCTAAGATGTCCTCAGGGCATCTTTCCTACTGTCCACATGTAAAGTATATGACTTTCTTTTAGCAGTGCTAATCTCTTTAGCAAATAAACCTACTTTTGCCCCAACTTTACATATGGTTCTTTTGGGAAAAATTTGAGGTTTTTGATTTTGTTGTTGTTGTTGTTGTGCCCTTTGCCCCTGATTATCACTATAAATCTAGATAAGGCACCAGCAGTATTTATGACACAGCTTGAATGTTGGCTGTTTTGAAATTTTCTCCCCCAGATTAATTAGTTCACCATTCTGAGTCTCAGTATCTTGTAAAATCTCAGGCCATGGGAAAAATGAGACAAATTTTCTGCCAGAGTGTAACACACAGGGCATCCAGTCCTACTTCAAATGGAGCTCTTGTTCCCAACTGACGCCTTCTGAAGCCTTCAGAAGCCTTCTGGCCTTTACTAGTTTCACTCCAATAAGCATTCTGTTTTTCTGAGTTCTGACCAGAATCATTTATCAAAGTTTGCTTATTGCAATGAGGGCTGCTCAAAACCACACCTCCAAAGACTTCCATACCTACCATGAAACAGTTCCAAAGACTTCTAAAACATGGCCATGCATAGTCACAGTTCTGATCACCAGTACCAATTTTCTGTATTTGTCGTTTTTCCCATTATTGGACACAATACCTGACACCCACAATACCTGATACCCACAAGTTAAAGGAAAAGACGTTTAATTTGGCTTACAGTTTCAGGTAACTCAGTCAATGAACAGCTGGCTTCAAGTTAGAAACATCACGGTGGATGGGCATGACAGAGGGAAGCTACTCAACTCAAGGCACCCAGGAAACAGAGAGAAGGGAAGAGTCAGAGAGGGAAGTATACTCTTCAAAGGTATCCTCCTGTGATATACCTCTTCTAACTAGGCTTAATCTCCGACAGCATATTTAGAACTCATCACAGGATCAATTCACAGATGAGTAGAGTGTTCCCATGATTCAATCACCTTCCAAAAGCCTCACCTCTGAACACATGAGACTTGAGGAACATTCTAGATCTAAACCTTAAAAAAGGTTTATACTTTTGGAATGTTTTGCTTGCCGTGAGTGGGGTCTTGTTCCTGAGATGTCTTCAAGGCACCTTTATTCCTCTTCTTCTTCTTTTTTTTTTTTTTTTTTTTTTTTTGGCGCCTTTCTTCTCGGCCAGTTGAAAGTGCTTGGTTTCTTTTTAGTGGTACTATTCTCTTCAGCAACCACACCTCCTTTCATCTCAATTTGTATATGGTTATTTTTTGGCCAAAGTTTAAGTTTTCAAATCTTTTTGCTCTGTTTTCGCTCCTGATTTTCACTATAAATCTAGCTGTAAACAGTGAATAATATCTGTGCCTTAACCTGAATTTTTGGGCTGTCTTGAAATTTATTCCCCCAGATAATTTAGTCTGCTGTCTTTCAGTTCAGCTTCATACAAATTCTAAGGACACTGACAAAATGTAGAAAAAACATTTTGCCAGAGTGTAATTTACATGACCACTAATCCAGCTCCCAACAGACTTTCCATTCCCATCTGTAACCCCACGAGCCTGGACTTTACTCTCTCCATTCCTATTAGCCTTCTGATTTTCTGAGCCCTAACCACGATTGGCCACCAGGCTTTGCTTACAGCCTTCAAGACTTCCTCTAGCCTGCATCTCCAAACTTCTCCTAACTCTTGCTGCAAACAAAGTCCAAATGTTTCTAAACCACATGATCATGTATAGTCACAGAAGGATCTCACTTCTCTGGTATCAATTTTGTCTGTTAGTTAGCCTTCTTATTACTGGAGCAGAATACTTTGCATATACAATTTAAAGGAAGAAATGGTTTATTTGGATGCTGGTTTTAGGGGATTATGACCATGATCTGTTTGCTCCAATGGAGGAATATCATGGAGGAAGAGTCTGGTGGAACAAGATTGCCAACTTTGTGGTAACTGGGAAGTATCGTACAGGTGCAGAGTGCCAATGAGAGATATACTCTCTAAAAACATAACCCCCATGACCCACCTTTTTCTCAAACTAGTTTCAATTTTTTAGTGGCATATTCAGCTATGAATTTTAGTTCATTAATCCACCGAGAATATAGAGGGCCCATGGTCTGGGCATCTCTTAAACCAGTCTAGTTGAAAGTTGAGATTAACTGGTGTACTCACCGTATTTTTTTCTTCATAAGTCTTCTTTGTCTGTGCTATCCTGAACTTATCTTTCTCTACTTTGAACTTTAAAAGCAGAGAGATGTTTTCTTAGCTAGATAAAGAAGGAGACATAGGGAAAGGGAGTATAATAGAGACCTTGTTCATAAGCATTCATTTAGGTAAGAAGTTAAGAAGAACAGATAAAATTGGTCATGAGAGACTGGGTGACTTGAAGAGATTCCTAGATAAAGTGTTTGAGCTACATCATCTTACAATTTTTACAACTGATTTTGGCTTTCAAGAAATGGATGTGTCCAGCCTTTGACCACTGCATGTTAATAGATAAAAATGAGTTATAATTTCATTTGGATATCAAATCTCAAAGGAATCCCATGTCACAATATAGCTTCCTTGGCAGGGGGGTCTTCCCATATATTTTAACCTATCCCTGGAGTCAACGAAGATGAGAAGTCCAGGCAGATGGCATTTTAATTCTTGCTCATGGCCATCTGGGGCCTCCAGGATTTTCTCTTTTTTCATTGCCTTTTCTTCACTTTGCTTGTCTTACTCTTTGTCTTTCTTGTCTTTGTTCTTTCTCTCTCTGAGGACTCTTCTGCCTGACTCTGATTTCCTTTAACTTTGAGTTTAATTTTTATTTTATGTATCTAATTCTTCTCCTAATAATTCATAAATGAATATGGGGGACAGAAAATTCCCATCAAGACTTGCTGAAATAAAGAGATGGTTTATTCATTATATCCCAGTATACCCACTTACCTTAGAAACTTGCATCTATTTGTAGTCCTGTGTCTCAGGAGAGATAATATTGAGAAGAAAAATGAGCCATTAGCCCGCAGCACAAACCCTGGCCTCCTGCACTGGGATGTGATTGAAAAAGGGGAATATAGAAATTCATTTACCATTTCAGACCTTTCTCCCCTAAATTCAAAGCATTTGGATAAGAAAACTCAGAGCCTTTATCATAAATTTTGTCTTTACAATTCTGTTATACTTCCCAAACTATCTGGTCAATATTGGGATTTTAGGAATGTCACAATAAATCCCTCTCAATTCGTAAGTCCTATTCTCTAGTCATTAATGGCTGGAGAGTTTTAGGATAAGATATGTCCTTTAATTCTTTAACCAGAATAATAATTCTGAGCCACTCTCCTGGTGGAGAAGTCCCCACTATGAAGCTAATGTTTTACATTGAAATTCATTCTATGATTTTTTTTTGAGAAAGCAAGGATAAGAATTTCTGAGGAAGATGCTTTCAAGAAAAAAAAAAGAGAAAGAACAATGATATAGAAAAAAAATCTCAAGTTTTTAAAAGAAAAGCAAGTCCTTCATCACAAATTTGCTAAGTTCATGCTTTGAAAATCACAAAATATTTTTATGTATTATAAAACTAATATATACTTTATCAGAAGAAATATACTTTATCAGAAGAAATATGCTTGTGGAAAATTATATAAATCCACACAAACATACTTTTTATAGAAGCAAAAGTACATTCTGAAATATAACCTCACAGAAACATATACACACACAGGAAAACACAAATGCTCAAATTTGGGATACATTTCCTAAGGACTGCCTGAGGCTCATTAATGTGAATTTGGTATGATTACTGGCACGATTCTATTTCATTGTGAGCAACTCCTGTTATTTTGTTGGAAAATGCAATTGTTATAAAACTCTCCCATTCTTTAATTTTTACATGCATGAATTATTTTTGTTTGACATAAAAGTGTGATTTTTCTTCACTTCCACTGTTCTTATTCAATTTTTTGAAAGACAAATATCATGTTTCCCATAACACTTTTTTTGTTTAGCATAAGATGTTTTGTACTTCTTGCTTTAAATGTTAATAGCAGACCTCAAGGATGAGGTAAAGGTCACTATACAGATGGAGGGCAATACAGCAGTGAGCTCAGACTTTCTATTTTATAGCATATATAATATTCTCTAAGAATTTTTGTATGTATGTAAATTATCCTTTCATTTATTTTTTTTCTGCTTTCAGTTTCGTGTAGGTGTTGGGTATTTAACTAAAACCTTTTATTTTTTTTTTTGCTTGTGTATGTCTTGACTTTAGGGAAGTGAAGCTATTCCATATGCTATGGCACTGATGGATGTGAATTATAATTGTAAAGTAAAAAATATATTGGTGTAATGTATGTATTTATATAGACATACACAGTCTACTTATGTAGTCAATGTATATATGTATATATATATTATCTCAACATTTATTTGTCAATTACATTGTCATGTCCATCAAAGTAATATCTTACAGAATTATTTTGCTCTTGCACACACAATTTAAAACTAAAATTATTGTTAAAATTGCTATTGATTTATCACATATGGTGCAAGGGCTGAAAACTCAGACTCACCGTCTGGTTATGTTCTCAGTATTCCCCTATCAGTTTCCAAGGTCCATTCATCTTCTGTGCAGTGGAATAGGGACATGAGGGACGTGGTGGAAGCCATCACCTGTCTACCCATAAAAGCCTTGGTAGTGGCACTAATCTTTGCGATCTTTCTGAAATATGGTATTGCTTTTAGTTTAATATTTACCTAGACAGGAGCAGTTCCGGTCATCCCATTTGGTCTTTCTCTCTTCAATAGCCCTCCTTCCACAGAGCAGGAAACCACTGTGGGTATTTTATCATCTATGGAGTATGTGTATTTCAATTATACATTCCAGATCTGAGAAAATAACTACAAGATGGTGTTCGGAACCCAACAGACCCACTGTGATGTAGATCTGAGTTTTAAACACGATTGATCAAATGATCTTCTTAAGTCCCTACTCTGACAAATGGACCACAGTGATGTTTTGGGCTTCTTGCAATTAGTGCCAATTCAGACTCATTGTCTAGCTGTCCCCAAAATATCTAGCCATTTCCCTTCCTGCAGTGTAGTTTGGTAAAAAGTTTTAAGTTCCTTTAGGGAATACTGAAAGAGATATTAGAGGAATTTTGGTATTATACTGAAGACTGTTCTGAAGAAGAAAGTTCTATTCATTCAAATGGTTCTGAATCTATAAGTGGTTCTATTTTGAAAGTTGATTGGAAGACTGTGATTCTCTGTTTTTAAAATTCAGATCAAATTTTTTCCCACTTAATTCTTTCTCAGACACCCCAAGTACAAATTTAGGAAGCTTTCTGTATGTTTTACCTTTAGGAAAACTGATTAATTAGAAAGTACCGTAAGTTTGCACAAGAGAGATTATGATGACTCCTGCTTTGTTTCTGCTCTCCACTGTAGCAAACATGCCCACCTTGCCTTTCACAATTACTAGCCAACCCTTGGCCCCTAAAATGCAAAGAATCAACACTGTAATTCCCATTGCATTTAAGTTTCCCAGTTGAGTGGTTTTGTTCCCCTTGCAACTCCTAGCCTACAGAGAATAATCACAGAACTTTTTAAAGCTGCTGGAGCTCCTATTACAAATGTCTTATAATTTTAGTGAAAAATATGCCTATGGATACTTCTAGTATGGGCAAATGGGTCTTAAATTCCCGTCTTCTTAGACTTGGGATCCTCACCTCTGCCTGAAACCAAAGCAGGTCTACCATTTTCAATTTGCTCAGTGTGGATCAGTCTTTAGGCTGTGTGTGTTTCACCCAAGCAAACGAACTATTGTAACCTCTTCTCATTTCTGAGCTAAATACTAACTGCAGAATATCTGATTATTGTGCCCATATCAATAAATACAGCCTGACTCGAATGTACGTTCCTTCCTCAGTTACCCCATACCCTTAAGCATCCATTCTCACACATGATCCCCATTTTCTGTCTGTATAAACTAGAAAACTCAAGTATTTATTTTGGAGTATAGTGTACTTTCTCATGGGTTTTACTTTGTACTTCACCCGTAGGGCCTTTCTGTACTCGAGTCTAGTTATATGTTAAGAAGCAAAGAGCTGTGGTAAGGGCGGGTTTGAAAAGAGTATTGTCTTGCTGGGAAGTGTCTCAGGAAAGGTTGTACAGTTTCCTCAAAAAGTTGAGACTAATTCATGGAGATGGATTGAAAAGCCCGATACCATCTGAGGTAGAGGGTTCAGTACCACTGGAGGTGGGATGCTATTTCAAAAGGGACTGGAGCCTGCTTAGTCTATGGTGGAAGAGACCTCTTCAAATGGCAAAGAAAACTGACAGAATCTAGAGGCTATATGTTGCCAGCTTTATTCGAGTTTCCCCCCACACACCCATTTCAACTCACTGGATCTCATTCCTTATCAGTGCACTCCTTATCAATGCACTTATCAATGTAGAAAAGTTGTATCTGGGAGATCAACGTGGTTTCTAATTCATCTGGTCACAGGATTAGGTTCTGCATTGGATTTTTAGCAATCTCAGTCCTGCAGATACAGAAGATCATAGTCTCACTTACAACATATGTAGCCCTTTTCCTGAGAATTCAGATACATGATACCATCTTTTCCTTTCACCAGTTTGTCCATGGACTTTAGGCGCAATCAGCCAAACTCATTACATTTGTTAATTTCCCAAAATTATCTGCCAATATAATACACCCAGTCATCTAACTCTCTGCTACCTACTGGCAGCTGATAAGGAGTATCTGATGGTGTTATCTTGAATACCTCTGTTGCAGGATCATGCCAGGCCTATCAGCAATCTCTTTCCTGCTGAAAATAGAGTGATTAGTCATTTTGCTTATTTTTTAGACTTTTATTAACATATATCAATTGTACATATTAAAGGGATGCAATGTGATATTACCATACATGGACACAGAATGCATTGATCTTATCTTTCATCCCTTCTTCCACTTTGGCCTATATCTCCCACCCCCAGCACCTTTTCCAGCCCCCTAGTAATCGCATCCTCAAACTTTAATCAAACTGAATTGCCAAGTACAAACACTATAGAAACAATTTAGAAGACTTCTCATTACTGTACTATTCCTCTAGAATCACTCCTGGCACCAAAATCTGTATTAGTCAGGACCTTAAGAGAAACAGAACAAACGGGATATACAGACAGTTGAGAAATAGATGAATGAATGATAGAGATTTATTGCAGGGTATTGGTTCGAATCAGTGGTATGTTTGGAAGGCCTGAGAGCTATTTAGCCAGTGGTTTGAATTTCAGTCTAGGTCTGAAGGCCAGAGAACCAGGAGTGCCAGAGATAGGAAACCAGCAATGTCCCAGTTCAAATAGTTAAGCAGGAAGCTTCATTTTGTCATTTTAGTCTATTCAAGCCCTTGCGAATTGGAAGCTTATCTCATAGGGGAGGACTATCTGCTCTACCAATTCAAATGCTAATCTCTTCTGGAAATACCCAGGCAGGCACAGAAATATCATTTAACAAGCTATCTGGGCATCCCTGGCCCAGTCAAAATGATGTAAAATTAACTTACACATACTAAATGCTTGAACAATAACTCTCAGAATTACTGTTGATCATACATTACCTCTCGGTCTTTTGGAAAACAGTTTGGTAGCTGCTCATCAACATGTGCATATCAAATGTATGACCCAAGAGTCACATTTCTAGATATGCACTGAAGCCGGTTGAAAGCATATGTTCATACAAAAACCTGAATATTAATGTGTATAACAACTTTCTTCATAATTGCTCCAAACTGCGAACGACCCTTCAACAGAAAAGATTTTTGGAAATGTGTTCGGAAGTATAAAATTAAATACTACTCAGCAATTAAATGCAACAAGCTGTTGATTTGTGTGACAATATGTATGCATTTTCAATATATTTTGTTAGGTGAAATGAGACAAATGTGAAGGACTCGCACTTCATGATTCACTTATAGGACATTGTGAAAAAAGACAAAAACATGAGGGTATAAAACAAATTAGTTTTTGTTGGTAGAAGATGACTGACTGAAGAGAGACTGTATCAGACACTTTAATGTGATTTTCCTAAAATATCCATCCACTGTGGTGGATATATGACTATTCTTTTATCAAACCCATACATTTTATGAGAAATTTTAAAAAATTGGGTTACCAGCCATTTTACCTCCATTGTCCAGTAAGACACATGACGGAGTAATGACTGATTCTAGGTCCTGAGGAGTGAGAAATATAAAATAGACAGTTGTAAATACATGCATGTGCACGCGCACACACATACACACACACACACACACACAATACAGGAAGGTGTATCAACCCATCTTCCATCTTTCTTGGAGAACCTCTTCAATATTGAGGTAAATTATCATAATTTTCTATATTACAATAATAATTACTATGTGGAAAATATTTTGAAAAATTATTGGGTAAAAATTTAAGGAATAATACTAGAATTGCAATCTCAAAATATCTCCACAAAGATATTAATTAATTAGCACAATGGTTTTGCTGTATGTGTATAAATTATCAGATATTTCTGTCTCTGGGAGATAGAATTTTATGTTGCTGTCTTCCCTGTGTTGATGAAATTTAGAGATTTAGTTTCAGTGAAGAGAATTTGGAAAGAAAAAAATGAACTTTATAGAGGAGAATTTTACAGGGCCAGGCAGCTCCTAACCAATGATCAAGTTAACATTATGAGTAACAAGTCATGCTGATCTCATCTCCCCTCTGATGTGACAACTCGGGAGAGTATTTCACCTCTGAGGTGTTCTTCCTTGTACGCATAACTTATGATAAATATCAAAAAAACCCGAAAGTGATATTCTGTAAGTGTCAAGCACATGAAAAAATAAGAAACGACAAAAAAAGTCAAATCAGAGGAAACTAAGGAGACATGAGTACATGCAACAAGTTACTTTCTATTGGATTCTAGAATGAAAAAAGATAGTAGGACACAAACTGGTAAAATCTGAATGATATCTGTGGTTTAAATAAACAGCTTTAGAAAATTGAATTTCCAAGATTTTAAAAATATAATATGGTTAGGTATGATATTGGCATTTCTGGAGTTTGAGTGAAAGGTGCATAGGAATTTCCTGAATAAAAATCATCTGTTTCAAATAAAAACAGTATTAAAAAACAAGTTAGTGATTATCTCTTGTTTTTCTATACTCTGAGATACTTTCTTTAGTAAGCCATTTTGACCTGATGTTTCTTTATCTTTTGACTTTTTAATTTTTTCAATGGCTATAGTATTTTAAAAAAAATTTTTTTTAGAAAGTTTTGACATTTTATTTTTCTGGAAATTTATCCATTTTCCAATTAAAATGAAATAAAGCTGTTCATAATATTCTCTTATTTAGTTTTTAATATACACATATACGCAGAAGTTTTTAGCATTTGGCATCCTACCTAAGGTTTTTCACTTAATTTCTTGTGTGTGTGTGTGTGTGTGTGTGTGTGTGTGTGTACATGTGTGTATTTAACATGAATTTCTTCCCTCTAACTTTTTAAGAAATATTCTCTTGTATTTCTGGTTTCTCTTGAGATGGGTAGTTACTTTTTTTTTTTTTGACCCTTCTTCTTTTCAAAATAAACATAAGGCCGTATATTTCCATATATGTATTAATCGTTTTATTAGTTGTGTCCCCTGATTCAAAGAATGGCTAGATTATAAACATTTTATAGTTTCTGTTAATGTATCTTTTCTGATCCTTGAATTATTTTAAAAGTATTTGTTAATTTCCAAGCACATAAGGTTTTTCTGTTTCGCTTTTTCTATTGATTTCTAAGTTAAATGTACTGTGGCAGTGAATGTGGCTTTTTATCATATCAATCATTCTAAATTTGCTGAGTGTTGCTTCACAGCCAAATATGTGGTTAATGCTTTATAAGTGCTCTGTGTGTGCTTGAGAATTGTATACATTCTGTGGTTCGTGGGTATGCTGTTCTATATATGCTTCTTAGATCAATCTTGCTAATGTGTAGTTCAAATTCTCTATATCCTTTCTGATTGATCTATTAATTACAGTGTTATCTTAAAATAGCTTACCATAATGCTAGACTTTTAAAAATTCTTCCAATTCTTATGTTTTTATATTTTGAGTCTATATTACTGTATGTAGAGATGCTTAGAATATATTTCTTCCTTTGTGAATTTAGGATATTTTCATTATGTATGAATCGTTTCATTTTTGGCTCTACATCTATATTGTCTGATATTATTGTCACACAATTTTTCTTTTTTCACTTTCTTATTTTCCCTATGATTTGTAAATGTCTGTTTCAAGATGCATATAAATAGATTCTTATTTTATTTAACTTCAGACATTCTTTAACTATAACTCACTTGGTCTATTTGAATTTACTTTCAA